>CAWUDS030003024.1:0-2500 GCA_963859935.3 Lathyrus sativus
ACACGCTTGCGCATACACCCAAATGCTCGCAGACACGTACGCACTCACACACACACGCACATCATACATTAACAGGCACACACATGCGCGCGTGTATACACACAAACACACACGCGCACGCACATACACACACACACACACACGCAGGCTACGACCGCCCACACACAGACACAGACACACGCATGCATGCATGCACTAACGCACGCCGCTCGCACAGACACACACACACAACACACAGACACGCGTACGCACACGGCGCGCACATACACATACGCACACACACACACACACACACACACACACACACGCATACACACACACATACACACGTACAAACGCACTCACGTGCACACAAACACGCGCGTGCATACACAGACACACACACGCACACGTACACACACACATACACAAATGCGTGCGCACACTCTATCACACACAACAAACACACACACCCACACGTGCACGCACACATACAGACACACACACAAACACGCGCTGCGCGTGTGCACACACACACACACACACGCACAAACACACACACACACACGCATACACAAACGCGTGTGTGCACACACACAAACACGCGGACACAAGCATGCGCGTGCACGCAAACACACACACGCGTGCGCATACACGCACACACACTAATGCACGCACGAACCACACGCACGCACGGCACACACGCACATTCACACATGCACGCAGCCACGCACACACACGAACACACATAAACACAACTGCGAAGACACAGACACACACACAAACAAGCGCGCACACACACAAAGACACGCGCAACACACACACACACTCACACACGTACACACACGCGTGCACACACACACGCACGGACAAACACACACGCACACACGCACTCGCGTGCACACAATCACGCACGTGCACACACAGACACACACACATGCACACACATGCACACACACATACACCCGTTGCGCACACTCTCTCTCACACAACACACAAATACACACACACACACACACACACACGCGTGCACGCGCACATGCACGCACTCACGCATACACACGCACACACACCTGCGCAGACATACACACACGTGCGGTTTACCCGCACACACACGCACACGCGGCACGCACGCACGCGTACAAACATACACACACATGCGCAGACACACTCACACACACGCGTGCGCGCACACACAGACACACAACAAACATACGCGCACGCACACACATACACATGCGTGTGCGTGCACACAGACACACACGCGCACGCGCACAAGCACACAAACAACCACGCGTGCGCGCGTGCCCACACACACACACATACACACACGCAGGCACGCATGCACTAATGCACGGCCGCTCGCACACACGTACACACACACGTACACACAAACACGCGCACACAAACACTCGCGTGCGCGCAAACACACACAAGCGTATGCACACACACACACACTCACGCACGCACGACCACCCACACACACACACACCTGTGCACACAAACAAACACACGCGCGCGTGCACGCGCACACACAAAAAACGCAGGCACGCACGCGAACACACACAGACACATCCTGCGCAGACACACACACACACACACACACAGAGTATACACATACGCGCGTGCGTCCACACTTAGACACACAAACAAACAAACGCGCACGCGCACAAAGACACACACACACACACACATACGTGTGCGCGCACACAACATTTTTAAGCGCTGTGCGCTGTGCGCGCGTGCACATACACACACACAAACACACACACACACGTGCACACGCACACACACACACACGCACAACAAACACACGCACACACACAAACACGCACGCGCGTACGTGTACGTGTACACAATAACACACGTAAACACGCACGCACACACGTGCACACACAAGCACAAACACCTGCAAAGACACATAAACACACACACGGTGTGCGTGCTTACACACACATATTCGCACACACGCGCACACACACACTCACACGCAGGCACGCAGACATGCACGCGCGCACATACACACACACACATACGCAGTGCGCGCGCACACAGACACACACACAAATACACGTGCGCAAACACAAACACGTGCGTGCACGCGCACGCACATGCACACACACACGCACACACACACGCGTGCGCACACTCTCTCTCTCTCTCTCTCACACACACACCACACACAGACACACACACATGCGAGCACACACACATACACACACACGTGCACGCACACATACACACACATACACATGAACACGAGCGCACGCAAGCGCGCTTACATACATACATGCATGCACGCACATGCACACACACACACACACACACACACACACACACACACACACAAACACAGGCGCGCGCGCGTGCGCTCTCACACACTCTCTCTCACACACACACACACGCATACACATACACAAACACGTGCGCGCACCCACACATGCGTGCACGTGTGCAGACGCACTTACACACACATGCGCACGCACCCACACACACACATGCACGCACGCACACACGTACG
>CAWUDS030003024.1:7500-22500 GCA_963859935.3 Lathyrus sativus
CACACGAGGTTCTGCAGATTCTCCAAGGAATCAATATATAACCATCGCAACATACGAGGTTCTGCAAATCCTTCGAGGGATCAATAAATAACCATCGCTCACACCCCACAAGGGCACACGAGGTTCTGCAGATTCTCCGAGGAATCAATAAATAACCATCGCTCACACCCCACAAGGGCACACGAGGTTCTGCAGATTCTCCGAGGAATCAATCAACACAAGAATGCATACCATGATGCTTCACATGCAACATGACTCATGACACTCTTGAAATGCACACATTTTTACAAACATACTCATGCATTCATCATGTTAATCACATATATTCATTATGCACTCACAATATTTAAACATGGTTCACATTTACAATCATCATACATCACATTCCAGCACGTATATTCAATATGCATTCTTCACCCACCATCACATACAAGTAATATGCTCTTGCAAATATCGTGCCAAGCGGCAACAAACCCAATCACATCTATCATGCATTTTTAATTAATTTAAACAATGCGTCACATATGCCAAAAGGCCACATATTCACAATCAATTCAGAATCTAGGATTCACGCCATACGGCAACCCACAGTACACATAACAGCATACAGTTAGTCATCTCAGACAAGGAATGGTCGCAACCAAACCACACAATCAATCCACGAATGGAAAACACAAGAAAAGAAAATATGTTGTTGTGTCGCTAACCTTCGCCTGGCGAAGCCTCTGGCGAACCTTCGCTATTTCGTTCGCCTGACGAACTTGCCAGTGAAGACCACTGGGAGTTATTCTGGAATTACTCGCTAGCACATTCGCTTGGAGAACCTTCGCCACACTCATTCGCCTGGCGAACTTGCCAGCGAAGACCGAGTGTTTGGTTCAGACTTGATTCGCTACCGTGCGCTGGGCTTCGTCTGGCGAACCTGCGAGATCAGAACTTCCATGGCTGTCCAAAAGCCCAAACCTCACAAAACCAACTGATTTGATCCAAATCAGTTCCAGTAGCACAACCCACTCATCACCCGACTATACTACACCACCTATTCCAAATTCTAACCGATAAAACTCAGTTTCTACCGATTAAATCCACTTCCGACCTAAAATAGAAAAATGTAGGAAACCCCCAACAAATCCAAACACACACATATATAATCATACACATTGATTAAGATAGTAAGATTTCACACCCTTACCTCGATTAATCGGAAGCTAGAAGTCGTTCTTGAGCTTTTCCAAGCTTTCCCTTCTTTTTCCTTCTACTTTCTCTTCTTCCTCCACTTTTCTTTCATGTTTTCTATTTTTCATTGTCGTTCCTCTTCCCCCATATATATATATATATATATATATATATATATATATATATATATATATATATATATATATATATATATATATATATATATATATATATATATATATATATATATATATATATATATATATATATATATATATATATATATATATATATATATATATATATATATATATATATATATATATATATATATATATATATATATATATATATATATATATATATATATATATATATATATATATATATATATATATATATATATATATATATATATATATATATATATATATATATATATATATATATATATATATATATATATATATATATATATATATATATATATATATATATATATATATATATATATATATATATATATATATATATATATATATATCTGTTGCGGTGAAATTTGGATGTCAAGCTATTGATTGACTTGAATCTTAATTCATTTACAACCGGTGTTTGATTTATCCGAAGGAAAGGTTAAAGAAAGGAAAAACCTAAAGGGGAGAGATCTAAGGTTCGGGGGTTGGTTAAGATTAGGGAAGGTATTAGCACCCTAAACTTCCGTAGTACTCTACGGGAACCTTTTGTTTATTTTTTTTATTTATTTCGTTAATTATTTTGCTTTAGGGTATATACAAAGGATTGAAAATTAAAAAAAGACCTAGGGGTTAATTCTAAGTTTACTCGGCAAGACATCGCATCTTGTGCCTACATATCCTTACGAGAATGGAATCAGAGTAACTGTAGTTCCCCTCAAAAGGGAGGTTAGAAACGTCTTGACTGTGGCCAAGGTTTGTTCAGAGACTCCAATCTCTATGTTAAAAAAATGTTAATTAAAATTAAAATAGGGTTAAATTAGGGATTCCACGGCGGAAAACCTTAAAATAGAGTACGACGACTCTTTTGGCCTAACACTAGGATAAAAGCAATTTTGCCCACGGCGGGACACCTAGGCTAAACAGGGTTTGATCCATTAAAGGGGTAAGGCTATTGACTCGGCGGCCAAAAGGCTGGACCTAATCCTTCGGAAGGATAAAACTGTAAAAAATGTGAAAATATGACAAATCATTATATGGAGGAATAATTAAGGTACAGAAATAAGAAAAGTAATAAAGGCAGAGGGTATAAAGAAACAAAGAAACATTTTTGAAAACATGAAGAATATGAAAATATGTAATGACACTTAGAATGAAGTGAGGGAGGAAAATAGTGTGGGGCTGTGGCCACCACAAGCACATCTCAACCTCGAGCATGCACATGAAATGCCAAAAGAAAGAAAAGTAATAAAAGGGTACATAAAATGACACGACAAACATCAAACATCAGGAGTTCCTTACGAAAAGGTTTTAATTTTTTAATATTTTAATTATAAAAAAAAGGTTTTAATTTTTTAATATTTTAATTATAAAAAAAAGGTTTTAATTTTTTAATATTTTAATTATAAAAAAAAGGTTTTAATTTTTTAATAAAAAATATTTAAGTTAAAATTATAAAAAAAATTAAGTTTAAATTATAAAAAAAAGTTTTTGGGGGAAAAGTCTTTTCAGTTTTTTTTAGAACAAAAAAGGCTTTTCATCCCAAAAAAGGCTTTTCAGTTTTTTGGGAAAAGGTTTTTGGGAACAAAAAGGTTTTTTTTTTTTCGGAACAAAAAGGCTTTTCAGTTTTTAAAAAAGGTCTTACTAAAAAAGGGTTTTAATAATAAATAAAAAAAAGGGTTTTGATTTTAAAAAAAGGTTTTGTTAAAAAAGGGTTTTGATATTAAAATCTACGGACTTAAATACACATGGAGATTAACATGGCAAAATATGCCCATAAATATGAAAAAGCGAAAGGTTTAGTAATTTAACGGACCTAAACACATTAACATGGCAAAATATGCACATAAACATGAAAAGGCAAAAGGTTTAGTAATTTAACCTACGAAGCGGAGGTTTGCTTCGGTAAATGTGAAAAAGGTTTGAATAAGGGAACACTGGAGAGCTCCAATCCTTCTGACGAGTTGTGGGAACGACCGCCTTTCTTCTCTGGGGATCTCCTTTGTTTCTCCCTCTCTCTCCTCTTTTCTGAAGAAAACCTTCTGACCCTCTCACACTCACAACTCCTTACACATGTCCTCTTGCCAATTGTGCCATTTTTACTTTTTAGAAAAAAATACATGCCATATGATATTTACCTGCAAAAAGTCAAACGACTACACAAATTTGTTAGTAATTGATTAAATGCAATGAAATGCGACGACAAATCTTAGGGCAAAATTTGGGGTATTACAATATCCTTCCCTTCTATTTCTCTCCAATGTATTTCTTCTCTTAAAATATTTGTCAATTCATTTTCTCATAAAATATCTCATCTTGACATTGGTTAGAAAACATCTGATAAATCCTCATGATTCTACCAAATAGAGTAAATCAGTTAAATCCAATAATTCACTTAAACCATACAAACCAACTAACTAGTACAATTAATCAGTTATTAAAAATCGGGTTGTTACAACTCTCCCCCACTTTAGGAATTTTCGTCCTCGAAAATATTATCCGATTTAAATCCAACTTTCTCTAGTTGATCCTACAAAATACCTTTACCAAGACAATCCCTTTTCCTTAAAGTTGTCTCAACAGTCAAATCCTCTCTTACTCATACACCATCCATCTGGATCGATGCGCTTCCTCAGCTTAGACACATGAACACATTATGCAATTTCTCCTAGTGGCAGCGGTAAAACAATCTAACATGCTATTTTCCCACGCTTCCGCTGCGCTACTCTGATACAGATTCAACAAGACACAGTTTTCTTCCGAGACCTCAAGCTCGCCCAATACCAGTTACTATCGTAACTCTCAAAACACGTCCTTTCTCGGATCCTCTAATCTTTTCAGTCGTCTCTTGCACAATCCCAAGTCCGAGTACAACACTCTTGCCAGACACACATCAACCCAAAGGAGTCCCACACCTCCTTCTTATCCATCTTGATCCAACACAGGAGCTCTCAACAAATCCTCTACATACTGGATAGCTCCTTTTGTCTGCCCATCCGTTCACGGATGCTAGACAAGGTTCAACTTCAACATGGCACCCAAAACGTCCGCAAACTCTTCCAAAATCTCAATAAAAACACAGGTTCCCATCTGAAACGATATTAGACGGTATCACATACTACTCAAAATTACTCGACAGTTGCATCAGGCCAACAGTCTCTGATGTTCACACTTCGACTTTCAACAAGTCTAATCAGCATATATAACCGCAACCACTTCTCTCTCCATCCGTGGCCACCAAAACAATTCTTTCAAAGTACTCTTATCCAATCCATACTATTCGGACACATAGACTCTATCACAACATCTCATGTCACTATTTCCATAAATCCAAAAATCAGCCCTTCGACTTCAATCCATTAAACTCAAACAATCTATTAACTCCAATTAGAATTCCAACCTTCTCGAATCCCATCGAGAATACCAATAATCAGTCTCATCATACAAAGCTCAACCCCATATGAAGTCCCTATTATTTCCTCTGCATCCTATGCAATTTTCTCAAACCAAATAAATACCTTAAGCTCGTAAGATCATTAACCATCTCAAATCTCAACTAAACAATTGAGGCTCCCAAACTCCGGTACAAACGCACAACCGCAACCAACCCTAAGTCACTTTGTCAGATAATTCCTCTTGTACTTTTAATTTCGCATTTAACGTATCCCCCAATCATATCACCAAAGCATCACAAAACACAACAAATAGTCCTGTCGGATTCGACAAAACCAACACACAAGTTGTTGACAGCTTTTCCAAAATTCTTTGAACTTTCTTCATAGTGACATAACACTACTTCCTCTCTAATACTGATAACTCAAATTCCCGATATGCAACATGATCCTCTATATTCTTCTAATACATCAAAACACCATTGGTTACACAACCCTTGGCCCACCCACTCAAGTGTGGAAAATTTTACTCCAAACGGACACGCAGTTGTAAACCTATGGCGAAAACACAAATCGCACTTATCACAACATCCAAACATATTACATCAATAATTACTCAATTCCATGTCACTACCTTCTCGTCACATAGAGCACTGTAATGACTTCCCACACTTCTAACCTTGCGTCATTCCAAATTACGGTCCTCCCGTTACTACAAGGCCGTATAAACAACATTCTGCACTTAGAAGGCCATTCAATACATCTTCAGCTTCTCGAAATGGTTGAAGATTTAGCCATACCAATCTTGTGTCCCGTATCTTACTCCCTTTAGTAATCTCCAGAAGTCACCATCCACTCTTTATACACTTAACCTCGGAGTCTATTGTCGTAGCACCCACACCAAACGCGAGTCTCAACTACTCGATTAATTTAACTCCTTGACCATCCAAACACACATGCAACATGGGTTCTCAATCTCGGACCAGTTCCCGAAATTGAGTCTTTCACAACCCTACTTCATATCGTGGCCCTATAACACTTATCTTGTCAGGATAACTTCCAGACATCCATAACTAATCGAAAATTGCCAACCTCCCACTTTCATTAACACTCAAAATCTCATCAAAATTCAACATCTCGACACTGTTCTGCATCGACTTCTCAGAACAATCCCTAAGCACTTGGCTTCACTCCAAAAAATTCATTGCACACGCCATCTAAACTCGCAAGACACGTCTATCCCATCCAACACAATCCCAACTACTATCAACAAGAGATTAAGGGTGATCAGTTCCTCAATTTGTCAACAGACAGTCGAAAATCATGATGGAGTATAAACCATCTTTACCGAACTATAATAGCGCTTAACAACACACCGAGCTACAACTCCACTCTTGCAGCATCCTGGAGAATCACAAGCTTCTCCCCCACTTCGATCATTCCCACTTCTGCAGACAAGGTTAATCACGAACATGTATCGACAGTGTTTCACACACATGTCGCGTACAAGGGAACAACCAACAAACACAACTTGGCCGGACGGACCGACCTGCTCTGATACCACTTAATGTAACACCCCCTTTCTATACTCCCAAATAACATAATTAAATCATTTAGGCACGAAATAAAAATTCCATCAGAGTATATTTATTTCATGGTATAAAAGGAGTGCGTCACATTACTCACGAAACGACCACATGAATATTAATGTTTATAAAGGAATAATTCAAAACGGGTAAATCTCAACCAAAAGAAAAATAAACGCATGGTTCTTAAAATGAGCATATTCATGTTTTCTGTTAAAGAGGAAGACATAAACATTGAATTACTAAAGACATGATAAAATACAAGTACACGTCATTAGGTTGTTCATAACATCAATCACAGTTTACCAAACATCATCAACTATTACATATATAATGTATCACGAAGATACTCTACAAGCCTAGCTACCCGACATTACATATCAGAGCGACCGACTCAAGAGAAAAGGAGCTATACTCCAAAAGAAACCTCCAGTAATCCTAATCTGCAATGCCTCATAGAGCATCATAAAACAACAGAAGGGTGAGAAATATTACCATAATAATAATGCATATAATTATGTATATAAACAATCATAAAATACATATATGCCACATTTCTCAATCAATTCACACACTCACCACTCCCACATCAACATATCGTGTATATATATATATATATATATATATATATATATATATATATATATATATATATATATATATATATATATATATATATATATATATATATATATATATATATATATATATATATATATATATATATAATATATATATATATATATATATATATATATATATATATATATATATATATATATATATATATATATATATATATATATTTACATATGCACACTTCTCCTAACAATCACATATACATTATATTTCATTTACCGCAAATCATATAAGCATATACAATTATACTTCTACAATTCACATCATTTTCACATAAACATTTACATTCATGTTTATTTCACCAATGCATCATATGAAGATGACAACATGCAACTCATAGAGACTGACACACGGCTCTATGCAGATGCAAATGCGGTACCGACTCATTTCAGCAGGTTCAATTGAAGAACCAAAAATAACCGTTGCTCAAACCCCACAAGGGCACACGAGGTTCTGCAGATTCTCCGAGGAATCAATATATAACCATCACAACATACGAGGTTCTGCAAATCCTCCGAAGGATCAATAAATAACCATCGCTCACACCCCACAAGGGCACACGAGGTTCTGCAGATTCTCCGAGGAATCAATAAATAACCGTCGCTCACACCCCACAAGGGCACACGAGCTTCTGCAGATTCTCCGAGGAATCAATAAATAACCATCGCTCACATCCCACAAGGGCACACGAGGTTCTGCAGATTCTCTGAGGAATCAATCAACACAAGAATGCATACCATGATGCTTCACATGCAACATGACTCATGACACTCTTGAAATGCACACATGTTTACAAACATACTCATGCATTCATCATGTTAATCACATATATTCATTATGCACTCACAATATTTAAACATGGTTCACATTTACAATCATCATACATCACATACCAACACGTATATTCAATATGCATTCTTCACCCACCATCACATACAAGTAATATGCTCTTGCAAATATCGTGTCAAGCGGCAACAAACCCAATCACATCCATCATGCATTTTTAATTAATTTAAACAATGCGTCACATATGCCAAAAGGCCACATATTCACAATCAATTCAGAATCTAGGATTCACGCCATACGGCTACCCACAGTACACATAACAACATACAGTTAGTCATCTCAGACAAGGAACGGTCGCAACCAAACCACATAATCAATCCACGAATGGAAAACACAAGAAAAGAAAATATGTTGCTGTGTCACTAACCTTCGCCTGGCGAAGCCTCTGGCGAACCTTCGCTACTTCGTTCGCCTGGCGAACTTGTCAGCGAAGACCACTGGGAGTTATTATGGAATTACTCGCTAGCACATTCGCTTGGCGAACCTTCGCCACACTCATTCGCCTGGCGAACTTGCCAGCGAAGACCGAGTGTTTGGTTCAGAATTGATTCGCTACCGTTCGCTGGAGGCGAAGCCTCGCTGTCATTCGCCAGGCGAACCTGCGAGATCAAAACTTCCATGGCTGTCCAAAATCCCAAACCTCACAAAACCAACCGATTTGATCCAAATCAGTTCCAGTAGCACAACCCACTCATCACCCGACTATACTACACAGCCTATTCCAAATTCTAACCGATAAAACTCAGTTTTTACCGATTAAATCCACTTCCGACCTAAAATGGAAAAATGTAAGAAACCCCCAACAAATCCAAACACACACATACATAATCATACACATTGATTAAGATAGTAAGATTTCACAACCTTACCTCGATTAATCGGAAGCTAGAAGTCGTTCTTGAGCTTTTCCAAGCTTTCCCTTCTTTTTCCTTCTACTTTCTCATCTTCCTCCACTTTCCTTTCATGTTTTATATTTTTCATTGTCGTTCCTCTTGACCCATATATATATCCTTCCCTTCTATTTCTCTCTAATGTATTTCTTCTCTTAAAATATTTATCAATTTGTTTTCTTATAAAATATCTCATCTTGACATTGGTTAGAAAACATCTGATAAATCCTCATTATTCTACCAAATAGAGTAAATCAGTTAAATCCAATAATTCACTTAAACCATACAAACCAACTAACTAGTACAATTAATCAGTTATTAAAAATCGGGATGTTACAACTCTCCCCCACTTTAGGAATTTTCGTCCTCGAAAATATTATCCGATTCAAATCCAACTTTCTCTAGTTGATCCTCCAAAATACCTTTACCAAGACAATCCCTTTTCCTTAAAGTTGTCTCAACAGTCAAATCCTCTCTTACTCATACACCATCCATCTGGATCGATGCGCTTCCTTAGCTTAGACACATGAACACATCATGCAATTTCTCCTAGTGCCAGCGGTAAAACAATCTAACATGCTATTTTCCCATGCTTCCGCTGCGCTACTCTGATACAGATTCAACAAGACACAGTTTGCTTCCGAGACCTCAAGCTCGCCCAATACCAATTACTATCGTAACTCTCAAAACACGTCCTTTCTCGAATCCTCTAATCTTTTCAGTCGTCTCTTGCACAATCCCAAGTCCGAGTACAACACTCTTGCCAGACACACATCAACACAAAGGAGTCCCACACCTCCTTCTTATCCATCTTGATCCAACACACGAGCTCTCAACAAATCCTCTACATACTGGATATCTCCTTTTGTCTGCCCATCCGTTCACGGATGCTAGACAAGGTTCAACTTCAACATGGCACCCAAAACGTCCGCAAACTCTTCCAAAATCTCAATAAAAACACAGGTTCCCATCTGAAACGATATTAGACGGTATCACATACTACTCAAAATTACTCGACAGTTGCATCAGGCCAACAGTCTCTGATGTTCACACTTCGACTTTCAACAAGTCTAATAAGCATATACAACCGCAACCACTTCTCTCACCATCCGTGGTCACCAAAACAATTCTTTCAAAGTACTCTTATCCAATCCACACTATTCGGACACATAGACTCTATCACAACATCTCATGTCACCATTTCCATAAATCCGAAAATCAGCCCTTCGACTTCAATCCATTAAACTCAAACAATCTATTAACTCCAATTAGAATTCCAACCTTCTCGAATCCCATCGAGAATACCAATAATCAGTCTCATCATACAAAGCTCAACCCCATACGAAGTCCCTATTATTTCCTCTGCATCCTATGCAATTTTCTCAAACCAAATAAATACCTTAAGCTCGTAAGATCATTAACCATCTCAAATCTCAACTAAACAATTGAGGCTCCCAAACTCCGGTACAAACGCACAACCGCAACCAACCCTAAGTCACTTTGTCAGATAATTCCTCTTGTACTTTTAATTGCGCATTTAACGTATCCCCCAATCATATCACCAAATCATCACAAAACACAACAAATAGTCCTGTCGGATTCGACAAAACCAACACACAAGTTGTTGACAGCTTTTCCAAAATTCTTTGAACTTTCTTCATAGTGACATAACACTACTTCCTCTCTAATACTGATAACTCAAATTCCCGATATGCAACATGATCCTCTATATTCTTCTAATACATCAAAACACCATTGGTTACACAACACTTGGCTCACCCACTCAAGTGTGGAAAATTTTGCTCCAAACGTACACACAGTTGTAAACCTATGGCGAAAACACGAATCACACTTATCACAACATCCAAACATATTACATCAATAATTACTCAATTCCATGTCACTACCTTCTCGTCACATAGAGCACTGTAATGACTTCCCACGCTCCTAACCTTGCGTCATTCCAAACTACGGTCCTCCCGTTACTACAAGGCCGTAGAAACAACATTCTGCACTTAGAAGGCCATTCAATACATCTTTAGCTTCTCGAAATGGTTGAAGATTTAACCATACCAATCTTGTGTCCCGTATCTTACTCCCTTTAGTAATCTCCAGAAGTCACCATCCACTCTTTATACACTTAACCTCAGAGTCTATTGTCGTAGCACCCACACCAAACGCGAGTCTCAACTACTCGATTAATTTAACTCCTTGATCATCCAAACACACATGCAACATGGGTTCTCAATCTCGGACCAGTTCCCGAAATTAAGTCTTTCACAACCCCACTTCACATCCTGGCCCTGTAACACTTATCTTGTCAGGATAACTTCCAGACATCCATAACTAATCGGAAATGGCCAACCTCCCACTTTCATTAGCACTCAAAATCTCATCAAAATTCAACATCTCGACACTGTCCTGCGTCGACTTCTCAGAACAATCCCTAAGCATTTGGCTTCACTCCAAACAATTCACTGCACACGCCATCTAAAGTCGCAAGACACGTCTATCCCATCCAACACAATCCCAACTACTATCAACAAGAGATTAAGGGTGATCAGTTCCTCAATTTGTCAACAGACAGCCGAAAATCATGATGGAGTATAAACCATCTTTACCAAACTATAATAGCGTTTAAATACACACTGAGCTACAACTCCACTCTTGCAGCATCCTGGAGAATCACAAGCTTCTCCCCCACTTCGATCATTCCCACTTCTGCAAACAAGGTTAACCACGAACACGTATCGACAGTGTTTCACACACATGTCGCGTACAAGGGAACAACCAACAAACACAACTTGGCTGGACGGACCGACCTGCTCTGATACCACTTAATGTAACACCCCCTTTCTATACCCTCAAATAACACAATTAAATCATTTAGGCACGAATTAAAAATTCCATCAGAGTATATTTATTTCATGGTATAAAAGGAGTGCGTCACATTACTCACGAAACAACCACATGAATATTAATGTTTATAAAGGAATAATTCAAAAGGGGTAAATCTCAACCAAAAGAAAAATAAACGCATGGTTCTTAAAATGAGCATATTCATGTTTTCTGTTAAAGCGGAAGACTAAAACATTTAATTACTTAAGACATGATAAAATACAAGTACACGTCATTAGGTTGTTCATAACATCAATCACAGTTTACCAAACATCATCAACTATTACATATATAATGTATCACGAAGATACTCTACATGCCTAGCTACCCGACGTTACATATCAGAGCGACCGACTCAAGAGAAAAGGAGCTATACTCCAAAAGAAACCTCCAGCAATCCTAATCTGCAATGCCTCATAGAGCATCATAAAACAGCAGAAGGGTGAGAAATATTACCATAATAACAATGCATATAATTATGTATATAAACAATCATAAAATACATATATGCCACATTTCTCAATCAATTCACACACTCACCACTCCCACATCAACATATCGTATATATATATATATATATATATATATATATATATATATATATATATATATATATATATATATATATATATATATATATATATATATATATATATATATATATATATATATATATATATATATATATATATATATATATATATATATATATATATATATACATACACACACATATGCACACTTCTCCTAACAATCACATATATATTATGTTTTATTTACCGCAACTCATATAAGCATATACAATCATACTTCTATAATTCACATCATTTACATTCGTGTTTATTTCACCAATGCATCATATGAAAATGACAACATGCAACTCATAGAGACCGACACACGACTCTATGCAGATGCAAATGCGGTACCGACTCATTTCAGCAGGTTCAATTGAAGAACCAAAAATAACCGTTGCTCACACCCCACAAGGGCACACGAGTTTCTGCAGATTCTCCGAGGAATCAATATATAACCATCGCAACATACGAGGTTCTGCAAATCCTCCGAGGGATCAATAAATAACCATCGCTCACACCCCACAAGGGCACATGAGGTTCTGCAGATTCTCCGAGGAATCAATAAATAACCATCGCTCACACCCCACAAGGGCACACGAGGTTCTGCAGATTCTCTGAGGAATCAATAAAAAAAACATCGCTCACACCCCACAAGGGCACACGAGGTTCTGCAGATTCTCCGAGGAATCAATAAATAACCATCGCTCACACCCCACAAGGGCACACGAGGTTCTGCAGATTCTCCAAGGAATCAATAAATAACCATTGCTCACACCCCACAAGGGCACACGAGGTTCTGCAGATTCTCCGTGGAATCAATCAACACAAGAATGCATACCATGATGCTTCACATGTAACATGATTCGTGACACTCTTGAAATGCACACATGTTTACAAACATACTCATGCATTCATCATGTTAATCACATATATTCATTATGCACTCACAATATTTAAACATGGTTCACATTTACAATCATCATACATCACATACCAGCACGTATATTCAATATGCATTCTTCAACCACCATCACATACAAGTAGTATGCTCTTGCAAATATCGTGCCAAGCAGAAACAAACCCATCACATCCATCATACATTTTTAATTAATTTAAACAATGCGTCACATATGCCAAAAGGCCACATATTCACATTCAATTCAGAATCTAGGATTCACGCCATACGGCTACCCACAGTACACATAACAGCATATAATTAGTCATCTCAGACAAGGAATGGTCGCAACCAAACCACACAATCAATCCTCGAATGGAAAACACAAGAAAAGAAAATATGCTGTTGTGTTCGCTAACCTTCGCCTGGCGAAGCCTCTGGCGAACCTTCTCTACTTCGTTCGCCTGGAGAATTTGCCAACGAAGACCACTAGGAGTTATTCTGGAATTACTCGCTAGCATATTCGCTTGGCGAACCTTTGCCACACTCATTCGCCTAGCGAACTTGCCAGCGAAGACCAGGTGTTTGGTTCTGACTTGATTCGCTACCGTTCGCTGGGCTTCGCCTGGCGAAGCCTCGCTGTCATTCGCCTGGCGAACCTGCGAGATCAGAACTTCCATGGTTGTCCAAAAGCCCAAACACACACATACATAATCATACACATTGATTAAGATAGTAAGATTTCACACCCTTACCTCGATTAATCGGAAGCTAGAAGTCGTTCTTGAGCTTTTCGAAGCTTTCCCTTCTTTTTCCTTCTACTTTCTCTTCTTCCTCCACTTTCCTTTCATGTTTTCTATTTTTCATTGTCGTTCCTCTTCCCCCATATATATATATATATATATATATATATATATATATATATATATATATATATATATATATATATATATATATATATATATATATATATATATATATATATATATATATATATATATATATATATATATATATATATATATATATATATATATATATATATATATATATATATATATATATATATATATATATATATATATATATATATTTATATATATATATATATATATCCTTCCCTTCTATTTCTCTCCAATGTATTTCTTCTCTTAAAATATTTGTCAATTCATTTTCTCATAAAATATCTCATCTTGACATTTGTTAGAAAACATCTGATAAATCCTCATGATTCTACCAAAATAGAGTAAATCAGTTAAATCCAATAATTCACTTAAACCATACAAACCAACTAACTAGTACAATTAATCAGTTATTAAAAATCGGGCTGTTACAACTCTCCCCCCACTTAGGAATTTTCGTCCTCGAAAATATTATCCGATTCAAATCCAACTTTCTCTAGTTGATCCTCCAAAATACCTTTACCAAGACAATCCCTTTTCCTTAAAATTGTCTCAACAGTCAAATCTTCTCTTACTCATACACCATCCATCTGGATCGATGCACTTCCTCAGCTTAGACACATGAACACATCATACAATTTCTCCTAGTGGCAGCGGTAAAACAATCTAACATGCTATTTTCCCACGCTTCCACTGCGCTACTCTGATACAGATTCAACAAGACACAGTTTGCTTCCAAGACCTCAAGCTCGCCCAATACCAGTTACTATCGTAACTCTCAAAACACGTCCTTTCTCGGATCCTCTAATCTAATTTTCAGTCGTCTCTTGCACAATCCCAAGTCCGAGTACAACACTCTTGCCAGACACACATCAACACAAAGGAGTCCCAAACCTCCTTCTTATCCATCTTGATCCAACACACGAGCTCTCAATAAATCCTCTACATACTGGATAGCTCCTTTTGTCTGCCCATTCCGTTCACAGATGCTAGACAAGGTTCAACTTCAA
>CAWUDS030003024.1:27500-40000 GCA_963859935.3 Lathyrus sativus
TCACACACACGCGTGCGCGCACACACAGACACACATACAAACATACGCGCACGCACACACATACACATGCGTGTGCGTGCACACAGACACACACGCGCACGCGCACAAACACACAAACAACCACGCGTGCGCGCGTGCCCACACACACACACATACACACACGCAGGCACGCATGCACTAATGCACGCCGCTCGCACACACGTACACACACACACGTACACACAAACACGCGCACACAAACACTCGCGTGCGCGCAAACACACACAAGCGTGTGCGCACACACACACACTCACGCACGCACGACCACCCACACACACACACCCCTGTGCACACAAACAAACACACGCGCGCGTGCACGCGCACACACAAAAAACGCAGGCACGCACGCGAACACACACAGACACACCTGCGCAGACACACACACAGAGTATACACATACGCGCGTGCGTCCACACTTAGACACACAAACAAACAAACGCGCACGCGCACAAAGACACACACACACACATACGTGTGCGCGCACACACATTTTTAAGCGCGTGCGCGCGTGCACATACACACACACAAACACACACACGCGTGCACACGCACACACACACACACACACACGCATAAACAAACACACGCACACACATGTAAACACGCATGCACACACGTGCACACACAAGCACACACACCTGCAAAGACACATAAACACACACGCGTGCGTGCTTACACACACATATTCGCACACACGCGCACACACACACTCACACGCAGGCACGCAGACATGCACGCGCGCACATACACACACACACATACGCGTGCGCGCGCACACAGACACACACACAAATACACGTGCGCACACACAAACACGTGCGTGCGCGCGCACGCACATGCACACACACACGCACACACACACGCGTGCACACACACTCTATCTCTCTCTCACACACACACAGACACACACACATGCGAGCACACACACATACACACACACACATGCACGCACACATACACACACATACACATGAACACGAGCGCACGCAAGCGCGCTTAAATACATACATGCGTGCACGCACATGCACACACACACACACACACACACACACACACAAACACAGGCGCGCGCGCGTGCGCTCACACACTCTCTCTCTCACACACACACACGCATATACATACACAAACACGTGCGCGCACACCCACACATGCGTGCACGTGTGCAGACGCACTTACACACACATGCGCACGCACCCACACACACATATGCACGCACGCACACACGTACGCACTCACACACACACATACGCATACACTAACAGGCACACACACGCGCACACACACACACACATAAACACACACACACACAAACACGCAGTCACGCAGCCACGCACACACGCGAACACACACAAACACATCTGCACGGACACACACACACACACGCGTGCGCCCACACTTAGACAGACACACACAAACAAACGCGCGCGCACACAAAGACACGCACATACACACGCACGCACGCACGCATGCACTAACGCGTGCCGATCCCATACACACACACACGCTCACACACATACACACATGCGTGCACACACACGCGCATACACACACACGCACACACACATGCACAGACAAACACACATGCACACACACACACACACACACACAAACACTCGCGTGCACACAATCACACACGTGCACACACAGACACACACGCACGCACACACACACATGCACACACACACACACACACACCCGTGCACACACTCTCTCTCACACACACATACAAACACACACACACATACACGTGCACGCGCACACACATACATGAAGATGTGCGCGTGCGTGCGCTGTCACACACACACACGCGTGCGCGCACATACACACACGCGCACACGCATGCACACTTACAGACAAACACACACACACAAAAACTCGCATACACAAACACGCGCGCACACAAAGACACACACGCACACGGACAGACACAAGCGTGCGCGCACACACAATTTCACGCACGTGCGCGTGTGCTCAGACACACACATATACACACGCACACACACACACACATATACACACGCACACACACACACACGCACACAAACGCACACACACACACGCGCGTTCGTGCACACAAACACACACATTATACTGCACGCACGCAGCCATGCACGCACGCGCACACAGACGCACACACGCACACAGACCTGCGCAGACACACACACACGCATGTGTGCGCTTATACACACGTTCGCACATACCAACACATGCGCACGCAAGCACACGCACACGCACACACACACGCGCGCGCACACTCTCACACACACACAAACACACACACACACACACATGTGAGCACATACATGTGCGCTCACACATACACACACACGGACACGCATGCACACACATGCACAAACACACACACACGCGCACACACACATATACACACACACGTGCGTGCGCTCACACACTTTTTCTCACACACACTCACACACGCACACACATACACAAACACATGTGCGCACAGACACACATGCGTGCGCGCGTGCAAACTCACTTACACATACACATACACACATGTGCATGCACCCACACACACAAATGCACGCACACACACACACACACATACACGCATAAACTCACAAGCACACACACGCGCGCGTGTATACACACAGACATACGTGCGCACACACATACACACACACACACACACACACACACACACATACGTAGGCACGCACACACACACATGCATAGACACACGCACGCACGCATGCATGCACTAACGCACGCCGCTCGCACAAACACACACACACACACACACACACACACATCACACACACACGCGTACGCACACGCGCGCACATACACACACACACGCATACACACGCACGTACAAACGCACTCGCGTGCACATAAACACGCGCGTGCATACACACACACGCACACACACATACACACGCACACACAAACACACACAAATACACGTGCGCCCGCACACACACGCCACACGCACACACGTGCACGCACACATACAGACACGTACACAAACACGCGCGCGTGTGCACACGCACACACACACACAGACCCACACACACAGGTATACACAAACGCGTGTGTACACACACATAAACACGCGCACACAAGCATGCTCGTGCGCGCAAACACACACGCACTCGCATACACAAACGCGTGTGCGCACACACACATACGCGTGCGCACACTCTCTCTCCCCCACACACACACACGCTTCCATGCGTGCGTGCGCAAACACACGCACGCACACACACACGCGCGCGTGCACATACCCTCACAGACACAGACACACACCCACACAAGCAAACACACACGCGTGCGCACACACACTCTCTCTCTCTCACACACACACACACACACACACCCGCATACACACACACACATACGCAAATACACACGCGCGCATGGACGCACACACGCAAGCACGCGCACACGCACTAACACGCGCACGTGTATTTTATGCACACACACACACAAATACACGTGCGCGCATAGATGCACGCACACATGCACGCACACACGCACCAACACGCACACGCGCATCTTTGCACACACACACGCACACGCGCACACACACACACACATGCACGCACACACGCACGCAGGCGCATACACACACACACACGTGCACATACACACACTCGCATGCGCGCACACAAATACGTACACACACACGCGCGTGCGGACACACACGCACACACACACGCACACACATGCACATTCACACACGCGTGCACACATACATGCGCGTGCGCATACACGCGCGTGCGCATACACGCACGGATACACACACACACACACACACACACTCTCTCTCTCTCTCTCAAAAACACACATATACACACGCGCGTACACACACACAAGCACACAAACGCGCACGCGCACGGACGCAAGCACTCCTGCTCACAAACACAAACACAAACAAATACACACGCGCGTGTGCACACACACACAAACACGCACACGCACCCACATATATACACGCGCGCACACACACACACACACACGTGCGCACACACACAAACACACAAACTCACATGAATACGCGCCCATGCGCGTGTACGCGCACGAACGCACACGCATGCACGCGATGTACGCACGCCCGCCCGCTTACACACACACACACACACACTCACCCACGCGCACACACACGCATGCACGCACACACGCACGCACACACACGCTCGCATGCGCGTACTCATATACGCAAACACACACACGCGTGCGTGCACACTTAGACACATAAAAATACACACGCGCGCACACGCAGACACACACACACACTGATACACGCGTGCGTGCACGAACACACGCATACGCGTGCACTTGCACACACACACACACACACACACACACGCACGCATGCATGCACTAACGCACGCCGTTCGCACACACATACACACACGCACACACGCGCATGCGCACACACACACACACGTGCACGCACACATACAGATACACACACAAATACACGCACACACAGACACACACACACACGCATACACAAACGCGTGTGTACACACACACACACGCACACATGCACAAACACGCGTACACAAGCATGCGCGTGCGTGCAAACATACACACGCGTGCGCACACACACAAACACACGCACGCACGTACGCACACACACAAACACGCAGGCACGCATGCGAACACACACAAACACACCTGCGCGCACACACACACACGTATGCGCCCACACTTAGACAGACACAGACAAACAAACGCGCGTGCACATAAAGACACGCACAAACACACACGCAAGCACGTACACATGCACTAACGCACGCCGCTCGCACACACACACACACATACGCACACACACACACGCACACATGCGTGCACACATACACACACACGCGCATACACACGCACAGACATACACACACACACACACACTCGTGTGCACACAATCACGCACATGCACACACAAACACACACACACACATGCACCCACACAAACACACGCGCGCGTGCATACAATCTCTCACACACACACACAAACACACACACACACACACACACGTGTGCGCGCACACGCTCGCTCACACACACACACACACAAAGACGCACGCGCGCGGGGGCTGTCACACACAAACACACACACGCGTGCGCGCACATACACACACGCGCACACATGGACAAACACACATACACACACACTCGCATACATAAACGCGCGTGCACACACACACACACATACTCACACGCGCGTGCGCACACAGTCTCACACACACACAAACACACATGCGCGCGCATACACAAACACACACACGCACACACACACACACACACACACACGCGCGTTTACATACACACACGAACACACATGCAAGCAAACACACACGTGTGCGCACATTCTCTCTCTCACACACACACCCGCATACACACACACACACACACGTGCGCACACACACGCAAATAAACGCGCGCGCGCATGGACGGCCGCACGCATGCACGCACACACACATCTTTGCAGACACACGCACACGCTCACACATACACACGCGCGTGGGCATACTCACACACACAAACACACACGGGCGTCCGTGCGCGCACGCAGGCACGCACCCACACCCACGCACACATGTAAGCCCACACGCACGTGCACATACACATGCAAACACACATTCGTGTGCGCACAGACAAATACGTACACACACAAACACACGCACGACCACACGCGCGTGTGCGGGCACACACATACACACGCACACACACACATGCACATTCACACTCGCGTGCGCACATACACGCGCGTGCATATATATACACACGTACGCAAGCACACACACACACATGCGCGCACACACTCTCTCTCTCTCTCTCAAACACAGACGCGCGCGCATACACTCACGCGCGCACAAACAAAAGCACAAACACGCGCCCGTGCGGACGCACGCACTCCTTCACGTGCACACAAACACAAACACACAAACGCGCGTGTGCACAAACACACAAACACGCACGCGCAGCAACAAACACGCGCGCGCGCGCGCACACACACACGTGCGCACATACAAACGCACACACACAAACACACAAGCGAGCCCTTGTGCGCGTACGCGCACAAACGCACACGCACAAACGCACACGCACGCACGCACGCACACACGTATACCCACACACACGCACCCACGCATGCACACACGCACACACACGTGCACACAGACTCACGCACGCACGACCACACGCACGCACACAGACAGACACAAACACGCAGGCATGCAGCCACGCACGCACACGAACACACACAAACAAACCTGCGCAGACACACACACACACACGTGTGCGCCCACACTCAAACAGACACACAAAAATAAACGCGCACGCACACAAAGACCCGCACACACACACGCACGCCGCTCGCACGCACACACACACACACGCACACACACATGCACACACACACACGCACACACGCACACACACGTACGGATACACACGCGCGCACACACACACACACACACACACATACACACGCACTCGTGTGCACACACAATCACGCACGCGCAGACATGCGTGTGCACTCACACACACACACTCACACGCGCACACACACACACGTGCACGCGCGCGTGTGCACACACACACTCTCACAAACACACACACACATGAGCGTGCGCGCACACATAAACACACACACACACACACACACACACACGTGCACACACACATACACACACACACGTGCACATACACACACAGACACACATACACACAGTAAGCAAACACACACGCGTGCCCACACTCTCTCTCATACACACACGCACCCGCATACACACACACATGTGCGCACCCACACAAACACACACGCAAATACACGCGCGCGCGCTCAAGGACGCACACACGCATGCACGCGCACACGCACCAACACGCACACGCGCATCTGTGCACACACACGCTAACGCACACACACACACATGTACGCACACACGCACACGCGCACAAACACACACTCATGTACGCACACACGCTCGCACGCGCATACACACACATACGCGCATACACACGCGTACACACACGTGCACATACACACATACACAGACAAACACACACACACGCGCGTGCGTGCGGACACATACACAAACACGCACACACACGCACATTCACACACGCGTGCACACATACACGCGCGTGCACATGCACACACGGATACACACACACACACAAGCACACACACACACATGTGCGCACACACACTCTCTCTCACACACACGTGCGCGCGCACACACGCACTCCCACGCGCGCATGCACGCACAAGCACCCGCGCGCGCACGGACTCACACACTCCTGCACGTGCACACAAACACAAACAAACACACGCGCGTGTGCACGCGCACGTTCCTACACACACACGCGCGCACACACAAACACACAAGCGCGCGCGTACGCGCAAGAACTCACACGCATGCACGCACGCACACACGCCCGCCCGCACACTCATACACACTCACACACGCACGCACACACGCATGCGTGCACACAGACGCACACATACACGCTCTTGTGCGTGCACACACATACGCAAACAAACACACGCGTGTGCGCACACTTAGACACCCAAAAATACACATGTGCGCACACGCAGACACACACACACACTGACACACGCGTGCGCGCACTAACACTCGCATACGCGTGCATGCACACACACACACACGCACGCACGCATGCATACACTAACGCATGACGTTCGCACACACATACACACACGCACACACGCGTACACGCACACACACACACTTGCACGCACACATACAAATACACACACAAACACGCGCGCATGTGCTAACACACAGACACACACACACACACACATATACACAAACGCATGTGTACACACACACACACAGACGCACACACGCACAGACACGCGCACACAAACATGCGTGTGCGTGCAAACACACACACGCGTGCGCACACACACACACACACACACACACTCACGCACGCACGCACGTACGCTCACACGCACGTACGCAGGCACACACACACAAACACGCAAGCAGGCTTAAACGCGAACACACACGAACACACCTGCGCAGACACACACACACACACGTGTGCCCCCACACTTAGACAGACACAAACAAACAAACGCACGCGCACACAAAGACACGCACAAACACACACGCAAGCACGCACGCATGCACTTACGCACGCCGCTCGCACACGCACACACGCACACACACACGCACGCGTGCACACACACACACACACGCTTACACACACACACACACTCACGCACGCACGACCACACGCACGTACGCAGGCACACACACACAAACACGCAAGCAGGCTTGCACGCGAACACACACGAACACACCTGCGCAGACACACACACACGTGTGCCCCCACACTTAGACAGACACAAACAAACAAACGCGCACGCACACAAAGACACGCACAAACACACACGCAAGCACGCACGCATGCACTTACGCACGCCGCTCGCACACACACGCACACACACACGCACGCGCTTACACACACACGTGCACACACACACACGCACATGCACCCACACACGCACTCGTGTACACACAATCACGCACGTGCACACACAGACACACACACACACACATGCGAACATACACACACGCGCGCGCGTGCACACACTCTCTCTCTCTCACGCACACACACACACACTCGTGCGCACGCACACGCACGCACGCACACACACACACACACATGAAGACGCGCGTGCGCGTGCTCTGTCACAAACATACAAACACACGCGCGTACGCGCGCACACGGACAAACAC
The DNA here is from genome assembly GCA_963859935.3 of Lathyrus sativus. Lineage (NCBI taxonomy): Eukaryota > Viridiplantae > Streptophyta > Magnoliopsida > Fabales > Fabaceae > Lathyrus > Lathyrus sativus. Next base: position 36,287 of record CAWUDS030003024.1, read on the forward strand.
ACACACACTCGCATACACAAACGCGCGTGCACACACGCACACACTCACACTCGCACGCGCGTGCACACTCTCTCTCTCTCTCTCTCTCTCTCACACACACATACACACACACACACGCGCGTGCACATGCACACACGAACACGCACGCAAGCAAACACACACGTGTGCGCACACTCTCTCTCTCTCTCTCTTACACACACACACCCGCATACACACACACACACACACACATGCGCACACACACGCAAATACACGTGCGCGCACGGACGCACACACACCAACACGCACACGCGCATCTTTGCATACAGACACACACACGCGCGCGCGGGTGAACACACACACACACACAAACACACACACGCGTCCGTGCGTGCACGCACATACTCAAACGCATGCACGCACGCACTCACACCCACACACACATGTAAGCCCATACACATGCGCGCGCACACACGCGCACGTGCATATACACATGCACACACACACACACACACACTCGCGTGCGCGCACACAAATACGTACACACACAAACACACGCAGACACACGCGCGCGCGTGCGGACACACACACACACACACAAAAATTCACACGCGTGTGCGCACTTACACGCGCGTGCACATACACACACGGATACACACACACACACACAAGGACACACACACGTGTGCACACACACACACACTGTCTGTCTGTCTCTCTCTCTCTCTCTCTCAAAAACACTCTCACGCACGCACACAGAAAAGCACGCACACGCGTGTGCGCACGGACGCACGCACACCTGCACGCGCACACAAACACAAACACACAAAAGCGCGTGTGCACACACACACACAAACACGCACACCTCACGCGCACACACGTGCGCACATACAAACACACAAGCGAGCCCTTGTGCGCGTATGCGCACGAAAGCACACGCATGCATGCACGCACGCACCCTCGCATGCACACACGGACGCGCAAACACACACACACACGTGCACACACACTCACGCACGACCACACGCACGCACCCACACTCACACACACAAACATGCAGCCACGCAGCCACGCACGCACGCTAACGCTCGCAAACACACCTGCGCAAACACACACACACACACACACACGCGTGCGCCCACACTTAGACAGACACACACAAACAAACGTACACGCACACAAAGACACGCACACACACACGCACGCACACATGCGCTAACGCACGCCGCTCGTACACACACACATACGCACACACACATGCATACACACACACACACACACGCATACACACACGCGCACATACACACACGCACGAACACACACACACGCGCACATACACACACGCACGAACACACACACACACGCGCACATACACACACGCACGAACACACACACGCGCGTGTGCACATACACACACGGACACACACACAATAAGCAAGCACGCACGCGTGCCCACACTCTCTCTCTCACACACACACACACCCGCATACACACACACAAACACACATGCAAATACATGCGCGCGCGTAATTACGCACGCACGCATGCACGCGCGCACGCACCAACGCGCACACACGCATCTTTGCACACACACGCACACGCTAACGCACACACATACACACACATGTACGCACACGGACACACACACATATACACACGCAAACACACACACACACACACACACTCGCGTGCACGCACACAAATACGTACACACACAAACAAACACATGCGCGTGTGCACACACAAAAACACGCACACGTACCTACACACACACGCGCGTGCACACACAAACACACACACACACAAACACACAAGCGCGCCCGTGCGCGCGTACACCCACGAACGCACACGCAAGCACACACACACGCACGCACACGCACACACATTCACCCACGCACACACACACGCATGCGCGTACACACATACACACACTCGTGTGCATGCACACACATACGCAAACACACACACGCATGCGCGCACACTTAGACACACACACATATATACGCGCGCGCACACAGACCCACACGCACACACACACACACCGACACACGCGTGCGCACACGGACACACACACACACACACACACACATATGCGCGCGCACACATTTGCACACGCACACACACACACACACACACACACGCATACAGGCGCTGTCACACACACACACGCGCGCGCACGCGCGTTCGCGCACATACTCACACGCGCCCACGCACGCGCACACACGGACAAACACACATACACACACACTCGCATACATAAACGCGTGTGCACACACACACACACATACTCACACGCGCGTGCGCACACACTCTCTCTCTCTCACACACACATACACACACACATGCGCGCGCGCATACACAAACACACACACGCGCACGCACACACACGCGCGTTTACATACACACACGAACACACACGCAAGCAAACACACACGTGTACGCACATTCTCTCTCTCACACACATACACACACCCGCATACATACACACACACGTGCGCACACAAACGCAAATACACGCGCGCGCGCATGGACGGGCGCACGCATGCACGCACACACGCATCTTTGCACACACACACACACATACACACGCGCGCGGGCACACACAAAAACACACACACGCGTCCGTGCGCGCACGCACACACACAAACGCACGCACGCAGGCACGCACACACACCCACGCACACATGTAAGCCCGCACGCACGTGCACATACACATGCAAACACACACTCGCGTGCGCACACACAAATACGTACACACACAAACACAAGCACGCACACACGCGCGTGTGCGGGCACGCACATACACGCACACACACACGCACATTCACACTCGCGTGCGCACATACACGTGCGTGCACATATATACACGCGTATGCAAGCACATACACACACACACATGCGCGCACACAATCTCTCTCTCTCTCTCAAACACACACGCGCGCGCACACGCTCACGTGCGCACAAACAGAAGCACACAGACGCGCGCGCGCGGACGCTCGCACTTCTTCACGCGCACACAAACACAAACACACAAACGCGCGTGTGCGCAATCACATAAACGCGCGTGTGCGCAATCACACAAACACGGACGCGCATCAAAACACGTGCGCGCACACACACACGTGCGCACATACAAACACACACACACAAACACACAAGCAAGCCCTTGTGCGCGTACGCGCATGAACGCACACTCATGCACCCACACACGCACACACGCACACCCACACACACGCACACACGCATGCACACACGCACGCGCACACACACACGCACACACACTCACGCACGCACGACCACACACACGCACACACACAGACAGACACAAACACGCAGGCACGCAGCCACGCACGCACGCGAACACACACCAACACACCTGCGCAGATACACACACACATGTGTGCGCCCACACTCAGACAGACACACATAAATAAACGCGCACGCACACAAAGACCCGCACGCACACACACACGCACACACACGCACACGCACACACATGCACACACACGCGCACACACACACACACACACACGTACGGACACACACACGGGCGCACACACACGCACTCGTGTGCACACACAATCACGCACGCGCACACACACACACACACACATGCGCGCACACACACTCACGCGTGTGCACATAAAAACACACGCGCGCGTGTGCTTGTGCACACACACTCTCTCACAGACACACACACACATGAGCGTGCACGCACACACACAAACACACATA
>CAWUDS030003024.1:45000-55000 GCA_963859935.3 Lathyrus sativus
AAAGGGCATTTTAGACATTTAGCACTTTAGTGTGAGAATTGATTGGTAAGTGTTGGAAAGAATTTGAGAGGAAAGAAATAGAGATAGAAATAGAATAAGAGAGGAAAAAGGAAGAAGATAGTAACATAAGAAGAAAAACAAGAGAAAGAAAAGAGGAGAAGAGAAAGAGAAGAGAAAGTGGAGAGGAAAACCTAGAATCTTCAAGGGATCATCACCAAAGCTTGCAATCGATCGGTAAGGGTGTGAAACTCCATCATCTCTTTAATGTGTATGATTGTATGTGTATGTGTGTGGATTTTGTAGAGTTTCTACTCTTTTTCCACTTAGGTTAGAAGTTGGTTTTGTGAGTAGAATGAGGTTTTAATCGGTTAGAACTCGAATTAGACGATGTAGTTTAGTCGGGTGATGGTTGGGTTGTGCTACTGTGATTGGTTTGGATTTAATCGGTTGGTTGTGTGGAGTTTGGGCTTTGAGACAGCCATGGAAGTTCTGTCTTCGCAAGTTCGCCAGGCGAATGGCAGCGAAGCTTCGCCAGGCGAAGCCCAGCGAGCTGTAGCGAAGCAAGTCAGAAGCTGATACCCTGTATTCGCTGGCAAGTTCGCCAGGCGAGGTGAGTTGGCGAAGGTTCGCCAGGCGAGTGGGTAGCGAGCCTCAGCGAGTAATTCCAGAATTACTCCCAGTGGACTTCGCTGGGGAGTTCGCCAGGCGAAGGCCAGCGAGCATTCGCTGCGTGGTTTCGCCAGGCGAAGGTTGGCGAACCTGGCAGTGTTATTTGTTTTGCTGTTTGTTCATGGCATGATGTTTGATTGATTCAATTATGATTAATGCCTATATGAATGATTGATGTGTGAACTGTTTCAACATGTTGTGTTGTGGGTGGCCGAAAGGCGTGAATCCTAGACTGTAGAGTAAATGATAAATCTTGAATATTTGATAATCTTGTGTATTTGCTCGAATTGAAGAAAAATGCATTGATAGGCTGATATGTGTGTAAACCATGTGTGGAATGGTGTATAATGTGAATGCATGATAGATATATGCTATGTATATGATAAATGCAATGAATATGTTTGCGAGCATAGTATGCATTTTTGTATCGATTGATCCCTCGGAGGATTTGCAGGACCTCGTATGATACGATGGTTATATTAGATTCCTTGGAGAATCGGTTGCATTGTGTGATTCCTTGGAGAATCGGTCATGACATGTAATCCCGTGGAGGATTGGTTAGAGTATTTGATTCCGTGGAGAATCTGCTGAGTACTTGATCCCGTGGAGGATCTGCTGAATATTCGATTCCGTGGAGAATCTGATGAATATTTGATTCCGTGGAGAATCTGCTGAGTACTTGATCCCGTGGAGGATCTGCTGAATACTCGATTCCTTAGGGAATTTGTTGAATGAGTCGGTACCGCATTTGCATCTGCATAGAGTCGTGTGTCGGTCTCTATGAGTTGCATGAGTCATCTGTGTATGATGCATTGGTTGTGTGAATATAACTGTGTATGTTATATATGATTTGTTTGGAGGAAATATAGTGATTGTTCATGTGTATGTGTAGAGACATGATTATTTGTATATGCTTAATGTGGTGAGAACATAATTTGAGTATAACTTGTACCAATATGAGTATATGTATATATACAATTTTATGCATTAACTGTTATGATGTTGTTTCTCACCCTTCTGCTGTTTTCTAATGCTCTATGAGGCATTGCAGAGTAGGAAGCTGGAGGTTCTTTTTGTGAAGCGATGTCTTCACTCTTTTTGGTCAATGGCTCTGATATGTAACATCTGGGTAGTTAGGAAGTCTTTGACTCTTTTGGAGTTACATTTGTTTTGATTCTTTTGTGATACATATGTGTATGTATCTGCTGTGGTTATGCTGTATAGCATGAATTAACTAATGGTTGTATATACTTTTATGAATGAGATCGATTCAATATTTGGATGTTTCCGCTTTATTCTAAATATTGAGATGTGGGTTACCCATTGTTGCATATCTATTTTGAGCAGGTATCGTATGTGTTTAATTTCATGATAATGTGATGCGCCTCTTTTATACCATGTTTTAATTAAACTCTGATGAAATAAATTTTCTAAGTGCCTAATTGATTTATTGAATTTATTTGGGGGTATAAAAAGGGGGTGTTACATTAAGTGGTATCAGAGCCAGTGTTGAGTCAGTCGTGTCTGTCTTGTTGTTGTGTTGGTTGAACGGTTGTTTAACCTTGTTGTTGATTTTTGGGAATCCTCAGAATATGGCAGGTCGTAATGACAATGCTATGGCAGCGGCGTTAGAGGCTATGGCCAGAGCTGTGCAAGGTGCACCTAACGTGAATGCGAATGATGAGTTCAGGAAGAACCAACCACCGGTGTTTAAAGGGAGATTTGATCCGGATGGTGCTCAGATATGGTTAAAGGAAATTGAGAGAATTTTTAGGGTGATGGATTGTGCTGAAGGGAATAAGGTGAGACTAGGGACTCACATGCTGAGAGAAGAGGCCGATGACTGGTGGGTCAGCATGAGGCAAGTTCTTGAGGTCGACGACGAGGAGATTACGTGGGATTTATTTCGTGCTGAGTTTCTAAGGAAGTATTATCCCGAAAGTGTTAAAGGGAAGAGAGAAATGGAATTTCTGGAATTGAAACAAGGTAATATGTCGGTGGTGGACTACACCGCTAAGTTTACTGAGTTAGTGAAGTTTCACCCTCACTATGATGCGGTTACAGCGGAATTTTCCAAATGTATCAAGTATGAGAATGGCTTGCGTCCGGAGATAAAGCAAGCGGTGGGTTATCAAAGGATACGAAGATTTTCGGATTTGACTGAGTGTTGTAGAATTTATGAAGAAGATAGTAGAGCTCGTTCTACTCATTATAAAGGTTTGAGCGAGAGGAGAGGGAAGCAGCAAGTACGAAGCGGACCTTATGTGACGCCTGCTGATAAGGGCAAACATAGGGGAAACTTTGATAGGAGACCCGGAGGAGGTTCCGGTGCGATCAAATGTTTTAAGTGTGGCGTGATGGGCCACAAGTCTTATGATTGTGGAAAGTTCAAGGCGAAGTGTTCCAACTGTGGACTCTTTGGTCATGATGCAGCAGAGTGTAGAAAGAATGCTGTGAAGTGTTTTAATTGTGGCGAGGTGGGTCACATTAGCCCGAATTGTACCAAACCGAAGCAAGCTCCGGCGGGCGGAAAAGTATTCGCATTAGCAGGATCAGACGCCACTAATGCGGCAGATCGTTTGATTAAAGGTACATGCTTTATTAATGATATGCCTTTAGTTGCTATTATTGATACTGGAGCGACTCACTCGTTCATTTCTCTTGCGTGTGCTAAGCGGTTGGATTTGTGTATGGTTTCTTTGAGTAGTGGTATGGTTATTGGGACTCCCGCTTCGGGGTCGGTAACTACTTCTTTGGTGTGTGCGAGTTGTCCTTTGACCATGTATGGTAAGGACTTCGTTATGGATTTAGTGTGTTTGCCGTTGGAAGGTTTGGACGTAATCTTGGGTATGAACTGGTTGCAATTTAATAGAGTTCATTTGGATTGCTATCACAAGTTAGTAAGGTTTCCTTCTTTGGAAGATGGTGAAAACGAGAGTTTTCTTTCCACTAAAGAGTTGAAGAAACTTTTAGCGGACGAAGCTCAGTTGTTTGGTTTGTTTGCATCGTTGTCGGTGGAGAGCAAAGTTGAGCTCGACGTGTTTCCTGTGGTTTGTGAATTTCCTGAAGTGTTTCCGGAAGATGTTGCGGATGTGCCGCCAAAGAGAGAGGTTGAATTTTCTATTGATCTAGTTCAGGGTACTAGACCGATTTCGATGGCCCCGTATCGGATGTCGGCATCGGAGTTGGTGGAATTGAAGAAGCAGTTGAATGATTTGTTGGATAAGAGATTTGTAAGACCAAGTGTTTCTCCTTGGGGTGCGCCGGTATTGTTGGTAAAGAAGAAGGATGGTAGTATGCGATTGTGTATTGATTATCGGCAGTTGAATAGGGTGACAATTAAGAACAAGTATCCGCTTCCAAGAATTGATGATCTGATGGATCAATTGGTTGGAGCCCGTGTTTTTAGTAAGATTGATTTAAGATCCGGTTATCATCAGATTCGGGTTAAGGAAGAAGATATTTCGAAGACGGCTTTTAGAACACGATATGGTCACTACGAGTATACGGTGATGCCATTCGGAGTTTCTAATGCGCCGGGTGTTTTCATGGAGTATATGAACCGTATCTTCCACGAGCAGTTGGATCGTTTTGTGGTGGTGTTTATCGATGACATTTTGATTTATTCTAAGTCTCGAGAGGAACACGAAGAACATTTAAGGACTGTGTTGCGAATTTTGAAAGAGAAGAAGTTGTATGCAAAGTTGTCTAAGTGTGAGTTTTGGTTGTCGGAGGTGAGTTTTCTTGGGCATATTATTTCCGGCAATGGTATTAGTGTGGATCCATCCAAGATCGATGCGGTAATGCAATGGGAGACTCCAAGATCGGTTACGGAAATTCGAAGCTTTTTGGGCTTGGCCGGTTATTACCGAAGGTTTATCGAAGGATTTTCGAAGTTAGCACTTCCGTTAACGCAGTTGACTTGTAAAGGAAAGACTTTTATTTGGGATGTTAATTGTGAAGAGAGTTTCATGGAATTAAAGAGAAGGTTAACAACAACGCCAGTTTTGATTTTGCCGAATCCTACGGAACCTTTTGTGGTTTATTGTGATGCTTCTTTGTCAGGATTGGGTGGTGTATTGATGCAAGATGGGAAGGTCGTGGCGTATGCTTCTAGGCAGTTGAGAGTGCATGAAAAGAATTACCCTACTCATGATTTGGAGTTAGCGGCCGTGGTGTTCGTTTTGAAAATTTGGAGGCACTATCTTTATGGTGCAAGATTTGAAGTTTTTAGCGATCACAAGAGTTTGAAGTATTTGTTTGATCAAAAGGAATTGAATATGAGGCAAAGGAGGTGGCTAGAACTTTTGAAGGACTATGATTTTGGTTTAAATTATCATCCGGGTAAGGCGAATGTGGTAGCAGATGCCTTAAGTCGGAAGTCGTTGCACGTGTCTACTTTGATGGTTAGAGAGTGGGAACTCTTGGAGAACTTTAGAGATTTGAGTTTGGTTTGTGAGTTAACGCCGAGTAGTGTGAAGCTTGGTATGTTGCATGTCACGAATGATTTTCTTGCTACGGTGTGTGAAAAACAAAAGTTGGATTTGAAATTTGTGGATTTGATGACGAATGGGAATGAAGATTTCAACGTTGATGAATTAGGAGTTTTGAGGTTTCGAGGTCGTATTTGTATTCCCGATGACGCGGATTTGAAACAGATGATATTGGAAGAGGGACATCGGAGTAACTTAAGTATTCATCCGGGAGCGAATAAGATGTATCAGGATTTGAAGAAGATCTTTTGGTGGTCTGGATTGAAAAGCGATGTTGCTCGTTTTGTGTACTCGTGTTTGACTTGTCAGAAGTCTAAGGTGGAGCATCAGAAGCCTAGTGGATTGATGCAACCGTTGGATATTCCGGAATGGAAATGGGATAGTATATCGATGGATTTTGTTACGGGATTGCCGAATACGCAAAGAGGACATAATGCTATTTGGGTGATTGTTGATAGGCTTACTAAATCGGCTCACTTTATCCCGATTGATATTACTTATTCTTTGGAAAGGTTGGCCGAGATTTATGTTGGCACTATTGTGAAGCTTCATGGAGTTCCTAAGAGTATTGTGTCGGATAGAGATCCTAGATTTACTTCAAGATTTTGGGAGAGTTTGCAAGGTGCTTTGGGTTCTAAGTTGAGATTGAGTTCAGCATATCATCCGCAAACGGATGGTCAAACCGAGAGGACGATTCAATTGTTAGAAGATCTGTTGCGTGCTTGTGTGCTTGAACAAGGTGGTGCATGGGACGGTTATTTGGCGTTGATTGAGTTCACCTATAATAACAGTTTCCATTCGAGTATCGGTATGGCGCCATTTGAGGCTTTATATGGACGGAGATGTCGAACACCTCTGTGTTGGCATGAGACGGGAGAAAGGTCGGTAGTTGGTCCTGAAATGGTACAGCAAACGACGGAAAAGGTGAAATTTATTCGGGAAAAGATGAGAGCTTCTCAGAATAGACAGAAAGGTTATCATGATAAAAGGAGAAAGGATCTCGAGTTTCAAGAGGGCGACCATGTGTTTTTGAGAGTTACACCGGTTGCGGGTGTGGGTCGTGCTTTGAAGTCGAGAAAGTTGACTTCTCGTTTTATTGGTCCGTATCAGATTGTCGCACGGATTGGTGCTGTGGCGTATCGTGTGGCGTTGCCTCCGAACCTTTCGAATTTGCATGATGTATTCCATGTCTCGCAACTTCGGAAGTATGTTCCGGATCCGTCACATGTTATTCCAATGGATGAAGTGGAAGTAAGAGATAATCTTACAGTTGAAGTTTTACCGGTTAGTATTTTGGACCGTGAAGTTAAGGAACTAAGAGGCAAGGATATTGCGCTTGTGAAAGTGTCCTGGGGAGGTGCCGCGGAAGGCAACATGACTTGGGAATTGGAAAGCAAGATGCGAGAATCGCATCCAGAGTTGTTTGAATCAGGTGATATTTTCGAGGACGAAAATTTCTAAAGTGGGGGAGAGTTGTAACGCCCCGATTCTGAATTCCCATTAATTGTTGAGTCTTTTAATTTATTTAATTGATGTTTGTTTTAAATTGAGAAAATATATATTGTTATTATGTGGTGTTTGCTTATTTTATCTATTTTACCGATTCGGAGAGTTTTCGGGGAATTAGAGTAAAAAGGGCATTTTAGACATTTAGCACTTTAGTGTGAGAATTGATTGGTAAGTGTTGGAAAGAATTTGAGAGGAAAGAAATAGAGATAGAAATAGAATAAGAGAGGAAAAAGGAAGAAGATAGTAACATAAGAAGAAAAACAAGAGAAAGAAAAGAGGAGAAGAGAAAGAGAAGAGAAAGTGGAGAGGAAAACCTAGAATCTTCAAGGGATCATCACCAAAGCTTGCAATCGATCGGTAAGGGTGTGAAACTCCATCATCTCTTTAATGTGTATGATTGTATGTGTATGTGTGTGGATTTTGTAGAGTTTCTACTCTTTTTCCACTTAGGTTAGAAGTTGGTTTTGTGAGTAGAATGAGGTTTTAATCGGTTAGAACTCGAATTAGACGATGTAGTTTAGTCGGGTGATGGTTGGGTTGTGCTACTGTGATTGGTTTGGATTTAATCGGTTGGTTGTGTGGAGTTTGGGCTTTGAGACAGCCATGGAAGTTCTGTCTTCGCAAGTTCGCCAGGCGAATGGCAGCGAAGCTTCGCCAGGCGAAGCCCAGCGAGCTGTAGCGAAGCAAGTCAGAAGCTGATACCCTGTATTCGCTGGCAAGTTCGCCAGGCGAGGTGAGTTGGCGAAGGTTCGCCAGGCGAGTGGGTAGCGAGCCTCAGCGAGTAATTCCAGAATTACTCCCAGTGGACTTCGCTGGGGAGTTCTCCAGGCGAAGGCCAGCGAGCATTCGCTGCGTGGTTTCGCCAGGCGAAGGTTGGCGAACCTGGCAGTGTTATTTGTTTTGCTGTTTGTTCATGGCATGATGTTTGATTGATTCAATTATGATTAATGCCTATATGAATGATTGATGTGTGAACTGTTTCAACATGTTGTGTTGTGGGTGGCCGAAAGGCGTGAATCCTAGACTGTAGAGTAAATGATAAATCTTGAATATTTGATAATCTTGTGTATTTGCTCGAATTGAAGAAAAATGCATTGATAGGCTGATATGTGTGTAAACCATGTGTGGAATGGTGTATAATGTGAATGCATGATAGATATATGCTATGTATATGATAAATGCAATGAATATGTTTGCGAGCATAGTATGCATTTTTGTATCGATTGATCCCTCGGAGGATTTGCAGGACCTCGTATGATACGATGGTTATATTAGATTCCTTGGAGAATCGGTTGCATTGTGTGATTCCTTGGAGAATCGGTCATGACATGTAATCCCGTGGAGGATTGGTTAGAGTATTTGATTCCGTGGAGAATCTGCTGAGTACTTGATCCCGTGGAGGATCTGCTGAATATTCGATTCCGTGGAGAATCTGATGAATATTTGATTCCGTGGAGAATCTGCTGAGTACTTGATCCCGTGGAGGATCTGCTGAATACTCGATTCCTTAGGGAATTTGTTGAATGAGTCGGTACCGCATTTGCATCTGCATAGAGTCGTGTGTCGGTCTCTATGAGTTGCATGAGTCATCTGTGTATGATGCATTGGTTGTGTGAATATAACTGTGTATGTTATATATGATTTGTTTGGAGGAAATATAGTGATTGTTCATGTGTATGTGTAGAGACATGATTATTTGTATATGCTTAATGTGGTGAGAACATAATTTGAGTATAACTTGTACCAATATGAGTATATGTATATATACAATTTTATGCATTAACTGTTATGATGTTGTTTCTCACCCTTCTGCTGTTTTCTAATGCTCTATGAGGCATTGCAGAGTAGGAAGCTGGAGGTTCTTTTTGTGAAGCGATGTCTTCACTCTTTTTGGTCAATGGCTCTGATATGTAACATCTGGGTAGTTAGGAAGTCTTTGACTCTTTTGGAGTTACATTTGTTTTGATTCTTTTGTGATACATATGTGTATGTATCTGCTGTGGTTATGCTGTATAGCATGAATTAACTAATGGTTGTATATACTTTTATGAATGAGATCGATTCAATATTTGGATGTTTCCGCTTTATTCTAAATATTGAGATGTGGGTTACCCATTGTTGCATATCTATTTTGAGCAGGTATCGTATGTGTTTAATTTCATGATAATGTGATGCGCCTCTTTTATACCATGTTTTAATTAAACTCTGATGAAATAAATTTTCTAAGTGCCTAATTGATTTATTGAATTTATTTGGGGGTATAAAAAGGGGGTGTTACACGCAAGGACGCACACACACTAACATGCACACGCGCATCTGTGCACACACACACATACGCTCACATACAAATGCGCGCGCACACACATACGCACACGTGCGCATACAAAAACACACACACACACAAACACTTAAGCGCCCCCCGTGCGCGCTTACACGCATGCACACACACAAACGCACGCACGCACGCCCTCACACACACAAACGCACGCACGCCCTCACACACACAAACGCACACACGCACGCACGCACACATGTAAGCACACACACACGCACGCGCATACACACACACGTGCACATACACATGCACACACAAACACTCGCGTGCGCGCACACAAATACGTACACACACGCGCGTGCGGACACACATACACGCACATTCACACACGCGTGCACATACACACACAGATACACACATACACATGCAAGCACACACACACACAAACGTGCGCGCACACACACACACACACACTCTCTCTCTCACACACACACACAAACACACGCGCGCGCACACTCACAAGCACACACGCGCGCGCACCGACGCACACGCTTCTGCAGGAGCACGCAAACACAAACACATACACGTGGGTATCCATACACACGCAAACACGCACACACACCCACACATACACGCGCGCGCGCACCCACACACATGGGCGCACACACGCGCACACGCTCACGCACGCACGACCACACTCCCCCACGCACGCGCACACACACACACACAAACACACAGGCACGCAGCCACGCATGCACGCGAATACACACAAACACACATGCGCACGCACACACACACGCGCGTACGCCCACACTTAGACAGACACACACAAACAAATGCGCGCGCACACAATGACATACACACACACGCACGCACGCATGCACTAACGCACGACGCTCGCACACACACATACACACATGCGCGCGCACACATTCGCACGTGCACACACACACACACACACACACACACACGCACAGACACACACAAACACGCACACACACACTCGCGTGCACTCAATCACGCACGTGCACACACACACACAACCGCACGCACA
>CAWUDS030003024.1:65000-70000 GCA_963859935.3 Lathyrus sativus
CGCACACACGCGTACACACACACACGCACGAACACACACGCACACACGCGTACACACACACGCGTGCACTCAATCATGCACGTGCACACATATCCACACACACACACACACGCGCGCGCGCGTGTGCGCACACTCTATCACACACACACGCACACACAAACACACACGCACACACACACACAAGAAGAAGCGCACGCGCGTGCGCTGACACACACACGCGCACACACAAGCACACACAGACAAACACACACACTCACACGCACACGCACATACAAAGACACGCGCGCGTGAGCACACACTCTCTCTCACACACACACACATGAGCGCGCGCACACACACAAACGCACAGACCCACACCCACGCACACACACACACACACGTGCACAAACACACACACACACACACACGCGCGTGCACATACAAACACGTGTGCACATACAAACACATACACACATACACAAACGCGTGTGCATACACACACACACTTACACACACACACACACACACACATATACACACACGTGCGCGCGCGTGCGCACACTCTCTCTCTCACACACACACACACACATGAGCGCGCCCACACAAACACACACACACACATGCACACATACACACAAAAGTGTGCACACAAACACACGCGCGCGTGCACATACACACACGGACACACACACACACACAATAAGCAAGCACACACGCGTGCCCACACTCTCTCTCTCACACACACACACACACACACACACATACACACATACAAACATACATGCAAACACACGCGCGCGTAAGGACGCACGCACGCGCGCACGCACCAACACCCACACGCACATCTTTGCACACACACACACGCTAACGCACACACATGTACGCACACTGGCACACACACACATACACACGCAAACAAACACACACACACACACACACTCGCGTGCGCGCACACAAATACGTACACACACAAACACACGCACGCAAGCGCGCGCGTGCGGGCACATACACAAACACGCACACACACACACACGCACATTCACACACGCGTGCACACATACACACACGGATACACACACACACACACACGTAAGCACACACACACACACATGTGCGCACACACTCTCTCTCTCTCACACACACACCCCCGCGCACACACCCAAGCATATACACGCGCACGCACAGACGCACACACTCTTGCACGCGCACACAAGCACAAACAAACACACGCGTGTGTGCACGCAAACAAACACGCACACGTACCTACACACACACGCGCGCACACACAAACACACACACACACACACAAACACACAAGCGCGCCCGTGCGCGCGTACACCCACGAACCCACACGCACGCACGCACGCACGCACGCCCACACGCAGACGCGCACACATTCACCCACGCACGCACACACGCATGCATGCACACACACACACACATACACACACTCGTGTGCGTGCACACACATACGCAAACACACACACGCATGCGCGCACACTTAGACACACACACATACATACGCACGCACACACAGACACACACGCACACACACACACACCGACACATGCGTGCGCACACAGACACACACACATACACACATATGCGTGCACACACATTTGCACACGCACACACGCGCACACACACGCACGCACGCATGCATGCACTAACGCACGCCGCTCGCACACACATACGCACACGCACACACACCCGCGCGCACACACACACACACGTGCACACACACATACAGACACACAACCAAACACGCGCGCGCGTGTATACACACATACACAAACACACACACACACAAACACACATACACATACGCACGCACACACACACAAACACACGCACACAAGCATGCGCGTGAGCGCAAACACGCACACGCGTGCGTGCACACACACACACACACACACACACACACTCATGCACGCACGCACGCACGCACACACACAAACACACAAACATGCAGGCACGCTGGCACGCACGCATGCCAACACGCGCACGCAAAGACATGCACACACACACACACAAGTATGCATGCATGCACTAACGCACGCCGATCGCACACACACACACACACACACGCAAGCATTCATGCACTAACGCATACCACTCGCACACACAAATACACGCACACACATGCACACACACACGCGTACACACACACATACACGCACACACACGCACACACACATGCACACGCACATACACACACACACACACCTACACACACACACACACGTGCGCACACACAAACACAAAAGCGCGCCTGTGCGCGCGTACACGTACGAACGCACACGCAAGCACGCACGCACGCACGCTCGCACGCGCACACATTCACCCACGCACGCACACACGCATCCGCGCACACACATACGCAAACACACACACGCATGCGCGCGTGCACACCCGCACACATGCGCACACACAATCACACAAGCACACCCGTGCGCGCGTACACGCACGAACGCATACGCAAGCACGCACGCCCGCCCGCACGCACTCGCACACACATTCACCCACGCACGCACACACGCATGCACGCACACACACACACGCACATACACACACATACGCAAACACACACACGCATGCGCGCACACTTAGACACACACACATACATACGCGCACACACATAGACACACACGCACACACACACACACACACACCGAGACACGCGTGCGCACACAGACACACACACACATACGCGCGCACACATTTTCGCACACACACACATACACGCACGCACGCATGCATGCACTAACGCACGCCGCTCGCACACACATACACACATGCACACACACATGCACACGCACACACACTTGCACACACACATACATACACACAACCAAACACGCGCGCGCGTGTTCACGCACACACACAAACACACACGCACATACACGCACACACGCATACACAAACGCGTGTATACACACACACGCACGCACACACGCACAAACACGCGCACACAACCATGCGCGTGTGCGCAAACACACACACGCGTGCGCACAAACACACTCACACACGCATGCACGTACACACACAAACACACAAACACGCAGGCACGCTGGCACACACGCACGCCAACACGCACACGCAAAGACACGCACACACACACACACACACACAAGCATGCATGCATGCACTAACGCACGCCGATCATACACACACATACACACGCAAGCATGCATGCACTAACGCACGCCACTCGCACGCACACACACACACGCACGCACACACACATGCACACACACACACACACACGCGTATGCACACACACACACACACACACACGCACACACACGCACATACACACGCACACGCACACGCATACACACACACGCACACGCACCTACACACACGCGCGCGCGTGCACACACACACACACACGTGCGCACAAACAAACGCACAAGCGCGCCCGTGCGCGCGTACGCGCATGCACGCACACGCAAACACGCACACACGCACGCCCGAACGCACACGCACACACGTTCACCCACGCATGCACGCACACAGACACGCTCGCGTGCCTGCACACACATACGCAAAAACACATGTGTGCGCGCACACTTAGACACACACACACACACTGACGCACGCACGACCACACATACGCGTGCGCGCATACTTAGACACACACACATACACATACATACACGCTCGCACACACATTCGCACATGCACACACGCGCACACACGCGCACGCACACATGCATGCACTAACGCACTCCGCTCACACACACATACACACACGCACACACACATACGCGCACACACACACACGTGCACACACACATACATTAAAACAAACAAACACGCGTGCATGTGTTCACACACACACACACACGCACAGACACACACACACACACGCATACACAAACGAGTGTGTATACACACACGCACAAACACGCACACACAAGTATGCGCGTGCACACAAACACCCAGACGCGTGCGCACACAGACACAGAGTCACGCACGCAAGACCACACGCACGCACGCACATACACACACACAAACGCGCAGGCACGCAGGCACCCGCGCACGCCAACACACACAAACACACCTGCGCAAACACACACACACGTGTGCGTCCACACTTAGAGAGACACACAAACAAACAAGCGCACACACAAAGACACGCAAACACACACACACACACGCAAGCACGCACGCATGCACTAACGCACGCCGCTCGCACACACACACACACACACATACACACAATACACACACGCGTGCACACACACACACGCATACACACACACGCACACACACGGACACACACACACACACACACACACGCACGCATGCACACACGCACACACGCACTCGCGTGCACACAATCACGCACGCGCACACACAGACACACACACACACACGCGCACACAGACCTGCAAACACACACACACACACGTGCACACGCTGTCTCTCTCACACACAAACACAGACACACTAGTGTGCGCGCACACGCACACGCACACACACACATGAAGACGCGCACGCGCGTGCACTCACACGCACACACACACACCCGCGTGTGTGCGCATATACACGCACGCGCACACACATGCACAAACACAGACAAACTCACATACACACACACACTCGCATACACAAACACGCGTGCACACACATACACAGACCCTCTCACACGCGCACACACACACACACACAAACACGTGCGCGCGTGCTTACATGCTCTCTCACCCACACACATACACACACATGCGCACGCGCATACACAAACACACACACACACACACACACACACACACACGTGCACACACAGACACACACGCGTGCACATATACACACAGACACACACAAACACGCAAGCAAACACACACGCGTGCGCACACACTCTCTCCCACACATACACACACGCATACACACACACACACACACGTGCGTGCACACACAAACACACAGGCAAATACACGTGCGCGCAAGGACGCACACACACATGCACGCGCACACACACCAACACGCACACGCGCATCTGTGCACACACACACACA
>CAWUDS030003024.1:80000-82500 GCA_963859935.3 Lathyrus sativus
CCGTGCGCGCACGCAAACACACAAACGCGCGCACGCAGGCACGCACACACACCCACGCACACATGTAAGCCCGCACACACGTGCACATACACATGCACACACACACTCGCATGCGCACACACAAATACATACACACACAAACACACGCACACACACACACGCACATTCACACTCGCGTGCGCACATACACGCGCGTGCACATATATACACACGTACGCAAGCACATACACACACACACTCTCTCTCTCTCAAACACACACGCGCGCGCACACACTCACGTGCGCACAAACAGAAGCGCACACACGCGCGCGCGCGGACGCACGCACTCCTTCACGCGCACACGAACACAAACACACAAACGCGCGTGTGCACAATCACACAAACACGCACGCGCATCAAAACACGCGCGCACACACACACACGTGCGCACATACAAACACACACACACAAACACACAAGCAAGCCCTTGTGCGCGTACGCGCATGAACGCACATGCATGCACGCACCCACGCATGCACACACGCACGCGTGCACACACACACACACGTGCACACACACTCACGCATGCACGACCACACGCACGCACGCATACAAACAGACACAAACACGCAGACACGCAGGCACGCACGCGAACACACACAAACACACCTGCGCAGACACACACACACGTCTGCGCCCACACTCAGACAGACACACATAAATAAACGCACACACACAAAAGACCCGCACACACACACACACACGCATGCGCCCATACTTAGACAGACACACACAAACAAACGTGCACGCACACAAAGACACGCACACAAACACGCACGCACACATGCGCTAACGCACGCCGCTCGCACACACACACATACGCACACACACATGCATACACACACACACACACATACACACACGCGCACATACACACACGCACGAACACACACGCACACACGCGTATACACACGCACTCGCGTGCACTCAATCACGCACGTGCACACATATCCACACACACACATACACGCGTGTGCGCACACTCTCTCGCACACACACGCACACACAAACACACACACACACACACGTGCGCGCGCACATACACGCGCACACACACACACACAAGAAGAAGCGCACGCGCGTGCGCTGACACACACACGCGCACACGCACGCGCACACACACACACTCACACGCACACGCATACACAAGGACGCGCGCGCATGAGCACACGCTCTCTCTCACACTCACACACATGAGCGCGCGCACACACACAAACACACAGACGCACACACACACACACGCGTGCACAAACACACACACGCGTGCACATACAAACACGTGTGCACATACAAACACACACACACACACACACACACATACATAAACGTGTGTGCACACACGCGCGCGCGTGCTTTCACGCTCTCTCTCTCTCTCACACACACACACACATGAGCGCGCGCACACAAACACACACACACACATGCACACACACACACACACAAACGCGTGCACGCACACACACACGCGCGTGCACATACACACACAGACACACACACACACAATAAGCAAGCACACACGCGTGCCCACACTTTCTCTCACACACACACACACACCCGCATACACACACAAACATACATGCAAACACACGCGCGCGCGTAAGGACACACGCGCGCACGCGCATCTTTGAACGCACACACACACGCTATCGCGCACACATACACATGCATGTACGCACACAGGCACACACACACATACACACGCAAACACACACACACACACACACACACACGCATATTCACACACGCGTGCACACATACACGCGCGTGCACATACACACACACACACATAAGCACACACACACACACATGTGCGCACACACTCTCTCTCACAAACACCCACACCCAAGCGCGCACACACCCAAGCACATACACGCGCGCGCACAGACGCACACACTCTTGCACGCGCACGTACCTACACACACGCGCGCGTGTGCACACACACAAACACGCACACGTAACTACACACACGCGCGCACACACACAAACACACACGCACACACAAACACACAAGCGCGCCCGTGCGCGCATACACGCGCGAACGCACACGCAAGCACGCACGCACGCACGCCCACACGCAGACGCGCCTACATTCACCCACGCACGCACACACGCATGCATGCACACACACACACACACACACACGCACATACACACACTCGTGTGCATGCATACATATACGCAAACACACACACGCATACGCGCACACTTAGACACACACACATACATACGCGCGCACACACACACACACACACCGACACACGCGTGCGCACACAGACATACACACACACACACATATGCGCGCGCACACATTTGCACACGCACACACACACGCACGCACGCATGCATGCACTAACGCACGCCGCTCGCACACACATACACACACGCACACACACCCGCGCACACACACACGTGCACGCACACATATAGACACACAACCAAACACGTGCGCGCGTGTTCACGC
>CAWUDS030003024.1:87500-122500 GCA_963859935.3 Lathyrus sativus
TTTAAACTAGTAATCTCTACCGAATAGATTAAGTGAACATCTTTATAAGCCTAGGTTAGATTGACCCACCTAAGTTAGTATAATTACATACCGACCGTCTTAGTATTATTTTATTAAAACTTAAATTTAATTCCGCCTTCAATAGTCTTAGAAAACCAACAAAAATCGTGACAACTATTCGCCTTAGCTAAACTAGAAGTTCATCTAGCACTAAGTAACGATAGAATCCCTGTGGATCGATAATCTTAAATATTACTTCGATAGGCTGTGCACTTGCAGTAAGATACCGCTAGACGCATAAGTAGACACGTCTTTAGCCCATCAAGTTTTTGGCGTCGTTGTCGGGGATTCCTTAATTTAGTTACTAGTGCACTTAGGTAGCATTGTCTAGACTAAGGTATCAACTATTTAATTTAATCTAATCTCCGAGTGTATGCCACGTACTCGCTCCAAAAGCGAAGACTTGCAACCTCTAATCCCTGAATCGGAACGCTTCTTACACGTAAGAAGACGTATACTCGATTTCGAAAATAATTCCAACATTCCAGATCTTCAATTAGATCCGCCTGAACTAGTCGTAAAGTCAGAAAACGCAGGGATGGCTGAAGAACAAACTCATCCACTCAAGTATTACGCTAATCCTTCGCAAGGTGAACCGCATTCAAGCATTGCAGCACCGGCTATCAACCGAAATGATTTCGAACTAAAACCATCATTGATATCAGCCGTGCAACAAAATCAATTCGCCGGAAATCCTACCGAGGATCCGAATCTTCATCTTTCGATCTTTGTGCAATATGCGGATACCGTAAAAGCCAATGGAGTTACCCAAGAAGCTATTAGACTACGTTTATTTCCTTTTTCGCTTCGAGACAGAGCAAGAGCATGGCTTCAATCTCTGCCTTCGAACTCAGTAACTACGTGGGAACAACTTAAGAGAGTTTTCTTGAATAGGTATTTTCCACCTAGCAAGACAGCTATGCTGAGAGCTCAGATCAACGAATTTAAGCAAAGAGAAAGTGAATCATTATTCGAAGCTTGGGAACGCTATAAGGATCTACTTAGGCTTTGTCCACATCATGGATTAGTAGAATGGATGGTCATCCATACCTTCTATAATGGACTCTTGTACAATACAAGAATGACAATTGACGCTGCCGCGGGTGGTGCATTGATGGACAAAGAATATAATGATGCCTATGCACTTATCGAAAGTATGGCTCAAAATCATTACCTTTGGGGAAGCGAGAGAGTCGCAACTGAGAAACCAACAAAGGGAGGTATGTACGAAGTAAGTAGTATGGACCAAGTCAATGCGAAGTTTGACCAACTAAGCCAAAAGATCGATAACTTGGCCATAACACCTGCAACCACCGTGGCTGCAGTAACACCTAACTGTGAGTTATGTGGAGTCCCAGGACACGAAGTCTCTGATTGTCAACTATTGGCAGGAACTCCCACTGATCAAGTGAATTATGCTCAAGGAAACCCTTACTCAAACACATACAACCCAGGTTGGAAGAATCATCCGAATTTCTCCTATAAGAATAACAATGCTTATTACGCACCAGGTCAAGCACCAGCTACATCACCAGGATATCAAAAAACTGCTCCTAACATCCCTAGAAAATCGAACCTTGAATTGATGATGGAGAGCTTCATAGCTAGCCAATCTCAGACAAACAAGGACTTCTTAAACCAAAACATTCACACTAGTGAGCAGATTAAACAATTAGTGAGCAAAGTAGATGCATTAGCTACACATAACAAAATGCTTGAAACTCAGATTTCACAAGTAGCTCAACAACAAGCACCTACTGCTGCACCAGCTGGAGTATTCCCTGGACAACCTCAACCTAACCCGAAAGGACATGCTAACGCTGTAATATTAAGAAGTGGCAAGGAACTTGACGGACCTACCGATCCAAGACTTGACAATCCAGCCATGTACCAAAAACCGGATAAACCGACTGAAGTGGTGAATGATCCAGAAGAAAAGGAAGATGAAAGTCAAGAGGTAGTGGAGAAAGAACAACCTTATGTGCCTCCACCACCCTATAAACCACCAATTCCGTACCCTCAAAGATTAGTAAGTTCCAAGACGACGGGTCAATTTAAGAAATTTGTCGAACTTCTGAAACAGTTGAATATTACTATTCCGTTTACAGAAGCAATTACCCAAATACCCTCGTATGCCAAGTTTTTAAAAGAAATCTTATCCAATAAGAAAAAGATAGAGGATAACGGAACAGTTACACTTACTGCCGAGTGTAGCGCCATAATTCAAAATAATATGCCTCCTAAGCTAAAAGATCCAGGAAGTTTCTCTATACCCTGTGTAATAGGAAAATTCGTCATTGACAAAGCTCTATGCGATTTAGGAGCCAGTATCAGTGTTATGCCCTTAACGATTTGCAAAAGGCTAGACATGGGAGACCTAAGACCAACTAAAATGTTTGTTCAACTAGCCGATCGCTCTGTTAAATATCCTGTAGGCATACTAGAAAACGTCCCAGTACGTATAGGACAATTCTACATTCCTACTGATTTTATAATCATGGACATCTCTGAAGACTCCACTACACCTATCATACTAGGAAGACCATTCTTAGCTACCGCCGGAGCTATAATAGACGTAAAAAGAGGAAAGCTAACCTTTGAAGTAGGTGAAGAGAAAGTTGAATTTGTTTTAACACAATTCTTACAATCACCAGCTATAGAGGATACATGCTATCTAATGGACGTAATTGACGAATGTGTAAGAGAAATGGAACTGGAAGAGACCACTTATTCTGAAATAATGAAAATTCAAATCCCTCCAATTCTCGAAGATGATAATTGGCAAAAACCGTATCAGGATGATAGTCTAAGCGAAAGTTTAGCACTTACACCGGATCCCATGCCAAGTAAAGATAAACCTACATTAGGATTAAAAACTTTACCTAATAACCCAAGGTACGAATTCTTAGACGTTGAATGTAAAAGACCAGTTATAGTGAATTCCAGTTTAGGAACCATAGAAACAAAGAAACTTTTAGATGTCTTGAAGAAATATCCAACTACATTAGGATATAATATATCTGATCTCAAAGGAATATGTCCTTCAGTTTGCATGCATCGCATTCTGCTAGAAGAAGATTGCAGAACCTCCAGAGAATCTCAAAGAAGAATTAATCCAACCCTTAGCACTGTAGTAAAGGAAGAAGTCAAGAAATTATTAGATGCCGGGATAATATATCCAATCTCTGATAGTGAATGGGTTAGTCCAATACATGTAGTGCCAAAGAAAGGAGGTATCACTGTTGTGAAAAACGCTCAAGGCGAATCGATATCGCAAAGAATAGTGACGGGATATAGAGTGTGCATAGATTATCGTAAACTAAACAAAGCCACTCGAAAAGATCATTTCCCACTACCTTTTATAGATCAAATGTTAGAACGATTAGCCAAGCATTCTTACTTCTGTTATCTTGACGGTTACTCAGGATTTTTCCAAATCCCTATCCATCCTGATGATCAAGAGAAGACTACATTCACATGTCCTTATGGAACATTCGCTTATAGGCGAATGCCCTTTGGATTATGCAACGCTCCTGCAACCTTTCAAAGATGTATGATGTCAATCTTCGCAGATTTTATAGACAACATCATGGAAGTGTTCATGGACGACTTCTCTGTATGCGGGCAAAGCTTTGAAGGATGTTTATCGAACTTGGAAATGGTGTTAGAAAGATGTGTAAAAGTGAATCTCGTGCTTAACTGGGAGAAATGTCATTTTATGGTCAACGAAGGAATAGTATTAGGTCATGTAATATCAGATAAGGGAATTGAAGTTGATAAAGCTAAGATTGAAGTAATAAAAGATCTTCAACCCCCTAAAACCGTTCGAGAAATACGAAGCTTTTTAGGACACGCCGGTTTTTACCGACGATTCATCAAAGATTTCTCGAAAATTACTAAACCTCTTACCGGTTTATTAATGAAAGACGCTGAGTTCATATTCAATGAAGATTGTCTTAAAGCATTCGAAACTCTAAAAACAGCCCTCATCACCGCACCAATCATGCAACCCCCTGACTGGAGATTACCTTTTGAAATCATGTGCGATGCGAGTGACTATGCTGTAGGCGCAGTTCTGGGCCAGAGAAAGGAAAAGAAACTCCATGCGATTTACTATGCCAGTAGAACCTTGGATTCTGCCCAGATGAACTACGCTACTACAGAAAAAGAATTGTTAGCAGTTGTCTTTGCGCTTGACAAATTCCGTTCTTACCTAGTTGGAGCGAAAATAATCATTTACACAGACCACGCTGCTATCCGATATCTATTAACTAAGAAGGATGCTAAGCCAAGACTCTTAAGATGGATTTTACTCCTACAAGAGTTTGATCTAGAAATAAAAGACAAAAAAGGTACTGAAAACGTCGTAGCGGACCATTTATCTAGAATAGAAGGTATTAAACCCGAACAAGTGCCGATTAACGATGATTTTCCGTATGAACAGCTGATAGCACAAATAGGAAGCGACCTAGCGAAGTTAGATATAAATGAACCAGAACCCATGGAAACATTACAGACAACTGTAGGACTGCCATGGTACGCTGACATTGTCAACTACCTAGCCGCAGGAGCTCTTCCACCAGATCTAACCTATCAGCAGAAAAAGAAATTCTTTCATAATCTGAAACATTACTATTGGGATGAACCATTATTGTTCAAACGAGGACCAGATGGAATCTTTCGCCGATGTATTCCCGAAGAAGAAATAGAAGATGTCATTACTCAATGTCATTCATCTCCTTATGGTGGACATGCAAGCACTTCCAAGACTTGTGCAAAAATCTTGCAAGTCGGCTTATACTGGCCTAATCTATGGAAGGATGTCCACATCGCTGTTATAAGTTGCGATCGGTGTCAACGCACCGGCAATATTTCAAGAAGAGATGAAATGCCCCAAAAGGGAATTTTGGAAGTAGAAATCTTCGACGTCTGGGGAATAGATTTCATGGGACCATTCCCATCATCTTTCGGTAATAATTACATACTCGTAGCTGTTGACTATGTCTCGAAATGGATCGAAGCCATAGCTTCTCCTACAAACGATGCACGAGTAGTAATAAAGCTTTTCAAAAACATAATCTTTCCCAGATTTGGTGTACCTCGACTCGTCATAAGTGACGGTGGCTCGCACTTCATTTCAAAAATCTTTGACAAATTACTATCTAAGTATGGAGTGAGACACCGTGTGGCTACACCATATCACCCACAAACAAGTGGACAGGTCGAAGTCTCAAACAGAGAGATTAAACAAATCTTAGAAAAGACTGTCGCCATATCTCGGAAAGATTGGTCATCTAAACTTAATGAAGCTCTATGGGCTTATAGGACCGCTTACAAGACTCCCATAGGTACTACACCTTTCAAACTAGTTTATGAAAAATCTTGTCACCTCCCAGTAGAACTAGAACACAAAGCTTATTGGGCGATCAGAACTCTCAATATGAACTATAACGCTGCAGGAGAAAAGCGAATCCTAGACATTAACGAATTAGAAGAATTAAGGTTAGATGCATATGAAAATGCTAAGCTATATAAGGAAAGAACCAAGCGATGGCATGATAAACGCCTATCTAAGAAAGAATTCAGTATGGGAGACGTTGTACTCCTCTTTAATTCAAGACTTAGGCTCTTTCCTGGAAAATTAAAGTCTAGATGGTCAGGACCCTTTGATATAACTAAAGTATTCCCAAGTGGAGCAATAGAAATCAAGGGTAGGAACAATGAACCATTCATAGTAAACGGACAGCGCCTAAAACATTATCATAAAGTTGAAAATAGAGACTATACGAATGATCTAAAACTTTTGAAATTGTCCGCTAATTCCCCTGATTAGTCTAAACCTCAGCGTTACGTCAGGCTTTTGACAATAAAAACAGCGCTTAGTGGGAGGCAACCCATTTACGTATTTTAACTATCCTTTTCTTTTTGAGCATTTTTAATTATCGTTATTACTATTTGTTTAAATTGTTTTGTCAGTTTTATTTTACATTACTATTATCGCCATTACATTTTAGCATTTCATTTTCTTATTTTTATCCTAAATCACTTTTTACAGATTTTCTAAAGTCTTTTCCACTGATTTGTTTCCACCGTATTTTCACTGACCATGGCTAACCAACCAATTAACTATATGGAAACCAAATTTAGAGGTAGGAACCAAAGAATAAAGTTCGAAGAGTTATCACAGAGGCAAATGGATTTGACCCTGTACCCAAATGATAGGACTATGGAAACCTTAGGTATACATGATAGTGTCATGTACTTGTTCAACCGACTCGGATGGGAGAACGCAATGATCCAACACAAGTTTGCGACTTACCGTGAGCTCACCCTTGAGTTCCTTAGTTCCCTACTTTACCTACCTGAGCGCGGTTTTGGGTATAGGAAAGGATTCATTAGTTTCCGCCTATTTGGAATAGAATACGACTTTAACCATAAAGAACTAGCTGACCTGTTAGGATTCCCTAGTGGACCTTTTGCCTTTACTACCACACAGGTAGAATTGATGGATGTGGAGCTAGATTTCTTTTGGGGAACTCTGACCGGAAACTACCACCCTGAACCAAATGACATGAACAATGATGAGATCCATAACCCTGCTCTCCGTTACTTCCACAAATTCCTCGCCCATACCTTCTTTGGAAAAGAAGAAAACATTACCGGAGTCTCTAAGGATGAATTATTTATTATGTCATGTTTCAATACTGGACAGTGTGTTAATGGTGTACCCTTCATGATGCAAACCTTCACCCGCATCCAAGAAGAACCTGAATTACCTATAGTGGTAGGAGGTCTTGTAACCATGATTGCTGATGCCTTAGGACTTAGGTACCAACTGGACAGGTGCACCCGTCTGGGAACCATACGCCTGATGAATCTTAAATTCTGCTTCAATAGACATATCATAAGGAATTTAGGACGCCCACCTTTTGAGTACCTGATCCGGAACAAAGTAGTCACCCTGTTCACATTGCCCGATCATGCTAAAGTAAGTGTTCATAATAAGGATAATTGGCTTTATGAGTTAAACCCACCTGATTATCCAGCCACTCCTGAAACACCTCAGTCTCACAGGATAACAGATGATATAATGACCGCTGTTGAAACTGACCCCGAGACACCTCCTGGATACCATGACATTGACCCAACTGACAAAGTTCATGAAACCCCTGGAGCGAATCACGAAGAGTACGCTAACAACTTGCAGAACATCATGCACACTCTCAATGCCTATCAAACTGACATTAATCTATTCATAGAAGACATTAAGAGTATGCGATTGGACATCGTGGGATTGACTGACATGGCCTGCGAACAATTCTATCATCTGGACTCCGCCATCGAAGACCTGAAGAAACGCCTTTGAACCGGCTATCAGTGATTTAGTTTATTAATTTTTCCTCACTATTTTTTATCATTATTTTCATTTCCAGTTAAATTTATCTTTCGCAACGATTTCATAACATAATTTGAGTTGATGTAATTTCAATTTTTCTTTATGCCATGCACTTTTTATTTCAATTATTTCTTCATTTTTCGCAGCTTATATAATTTTTCTACTTTTTTTCTATACACTGTGTGACCATATACTTATGATTACATTATTTTATCTTAGGTTCGTATACTACTGTGTTGCAAACGATATATAATATGGTGTGCGTTAATATAAGTGCTACTAAATAAAATAAATTATTATTAATTTATAAATAACGTGAGACAATGTTCTTTTCTGGGGATTATTCAGCACAACACACCCTCACGGTCGTCACACCCCACTTACGATCGTGACGTGCTCATTTAGCGTGTCACGACCGTCACGCCTATGTCACGACCGTGACGACCTCTATTACAGAGATCGTGAGAAACAGAACTGTTTCTCATCGTGTCCACTCTTCTTCTCCATCCATAACCTACCCAAAACATTACCCACTCATTCCAAAACCGCCATAACCTCTCCACTACCCCATTAATCCACCATTACCATCAACCATTTCATTTTAACTGTCCCGTATTTAACCCGAACATCAATCCCCCTCATTCTACCACTCTTCTCCCAAAACCTCACAAAATCCTTCCACCCTCACTCTTCACTCTTGCATGTTATGGATTCCATCATTTTCAGAGAAGGAGAAGCCGGAGTAACCCAGAGAGACCGTTTCATCCGCTTCCAGAACCGCGGTCTGCAACCCACCCGGTACATTGCCACTGACTGTCTGCAAGAACTCGGTATGCTGTCCAGCGTTCAAAGCCTACTGCAAAAGGTCGGTCTGTGGGACCTCTGTTGTCAGCCACAGCCTACTTTCGAACTTCTGACGCTGGAGTTCCTCAGCTCTTACAGCTACATCACCCCTCCCGGTTCTCAGAGTCAGCTTACCGGCATCGTAACATTCAGACTGCTTAGCCGGGAGTTCAACCTCACACAAACCAGGATCGCCGAACTGTTAGGTTTCGAGCACGGCACCGAAGCCCACCGTCGCGTGCCCGACAATTTCAGTGAACAAGCATTCACCATGTGGCACGACCTTACCAACACCCGTGCGACCACCTTCTAGAGCCTCAACGCCACACACATCCACAACCCGGCTATCCGCTACTTTCACCGGGTCATCTGCAACACAATCTTTGCTAGAGAGAGCAACCACAAGCTCAACTCCAAGGAGCTTCTGTTCTTATACTGTGCCCTTCATGACGAGCCAATCAACGCTGCCCCCTTTATGCTCTACCACATCCAGGCAATTGCGCACCGAGGCTCCTCCCCGTTCTTCATTGGCGGCATTGTCACCACCCTCGCCATTCAGTTGGGGCTTGGTGACGCGCTCGCTAATCAGCCGCACCTCGCCGCCGATTTCCTGACCATGAGCTACTGCCGGTCCGCCCACCTGATCGCGCAGCGAGAGGATGGCAGGTACAACCCTGTTGTCAATGGCACCATTTTCCACCACATCACTCTGCCGTCCCGCACCCGCATCGACCCATCAAACCGAGCCAACTGGCTCTTTGCCTTACCAGCTGCTGCGGATCACGCCCCGGTACATGATGATCAGCCAGACGCACCAGAGGCCGAGCCCGCGGTCCTCAGCAGCAGTAGTTTACTTTTATGTTGTTTTTCATTTTTAGTCTTGTACTGTATTTGTACCGCAATTATATCACAACATTGAGGACAATGTCTGATATAGTGTGGGAGAGGTACTTTTCATTTCAGTGTACTTTCAATTCCGTTGTATTCCTTTTAGCAAATCAATGAAATGAGCAAATCTGTGCGTTATTTTCTTTAATATCGAGCTTTCCCCGATTATTAAGCCATACTAGAAAAATCTTTAATTACTCGCATTACCCGACTTACCACCGAATGGTTCGTAATTACGAAGCCGGGAACGATTAAACAAGACCAATACAATCTTGACATCTTCGACCCCCTGCTTAAGAAATTCCATCCCGATCACCATTGCGAGTGCACCTTTAGTTTCAGTTCAAAAGTAACCCCCAGTAGTTTATACTAGCAGTCAGCACCGTCTAAACACAAACCACGTGGGGAGCCAATGAATATAAGCGTTTGACGCCTAATCAATAATGATCCTTCGTATCTCAATGCAAAATGAAAAAGAGATTGCACCAAAGTACACGGTCGCAGACAAGAAACGAGAAATATGAGAAGGACTCCGTTACGGGTTGGTTCAGAGGTACTGGTTCTGAACTCGGTAGGGCGTGCTACGGATCGATCCCCCACAACCTCCGCATCGGATAAAACATGAAGGGTTACCACACTCGTGTACCAGACCCCGTGCTAAAAAAGGATCAAAATCGCTAACCGGCTACTCCACTACGTGCGTGCGAAGGCAAAGGGCTTAATGTGACTGCCCTAGAACGAAACCGGGTGAAATAAGATCGAAAAACTCTAGGTGAAATCGTAATGTGATTGCCGATTGTTTCGCTTGACGGGAAGTCGACGACATAGCTTGTTGCTTGTGTCATTAGTGTATCGGTAGTGTTCTATCAAAGTACCGGACTATCCGACATAACGATCCACCGGACGGTTTGTTATGAGTATGCGCGAATAAAATCTTGTCCGCCGATTTTCAACCGACTATTTGCTTGAGGACAAGCAAAGGTTTAAGTTTGGGGAAGTTTGATGACGAGAAAACGCATCGATTATATCGCTAGATTTCATTGACGTTTTATCGCGCATTCACCGTTTTAACGCTCGATTTCTCGAGTTTTTCTTACTATTTTGCAGGTACATCGTTATGTGAGGCCAAATCATGAATTAAGAAGAAAAGAACGAAAGAAACCACAAGAAATGAAGCAAGACAGAATCCTGCAAAAAGTCTGCATAATTTGTTACGGCCATGGTCGTTACAAGGGTGTCACGACCGTGACACCTTACTTTGGGCCATCACGACCGTGACACTTGAAATCATCAAATAACGAGCGTGAAGACCTTGTCACGCCCGTGACAAGGATATAACTTGATTTTGACTCAGACTACGTCAAGCCACCACTGAAGACCACTCCTCCTAGTAATTCTCCTCAAGGCAGCACGTGAGGACGACTTCTCCCATTTTCTGCTGCCACTTTCCAACATTTTCTCAACCACTCCAGCAAAGCCCAAGAAGCAAAAGACCAAGGCACCAGCCCATTGGAAGCTCTATAAATAGGACCAGCTCAGGAGAACTCAGGACAGACTTCATTATCCAAATTTCCTGCGGAAGCTCTGCCGAATTACCTTACCACCAGAATTATTATTCCAGCATTATTTTATTTCCTGTCTTATTTTATTTGTATCCAAACCAACCGTGTAACAATTTCCAACATTAGGGAATTGTTATACTTTTATTTGTTTCCAGCCTTCAGCATTCGTTTTAATTTTTATTTCCGCCTACTCCAAGCCTTCCGGCCTGTGGAAGAAAGGGTCTACTCAGATATTTGTTAATCAGGTTTTTCAATTATTGCAATTTAATTTATTTATAATGTCTATTTATTTTTCTGCCATTAGTAAGTCATTATTTAACTCTGTGTCTGATTTAACCTCGATGAGTAGCTAAATACCTTAGGGCGGTATGTAGTTATAACCAACTTAACCGGTAAAATGTAACCATGGGCTAAAATAATTAATCACTTAACATTCTGGCTGATGCTTTTTAATTGAATTCGACCTTTTCGTTACGAGAGTAAGAAAAGGGTATTAGGTTGGGTCAAGACCACGAGAGTGTGAGATTTTAACCAGATAGCTAAAGTTAGGCATTTAAATTAAATACAGCGAGAGCGCTTTAAGATAAATTAGAATTATTCAGTTTCCAAAAATTACCTCTAAACACTTATGGGCTAGCGAGAGCAGGCATAGGGCTTTAGGGATAAGATCTGATTCAAGACCACGAGAGTGTGAGCTGAGGGTATTTAAACTAGTAATCTCTACCGAATAGATTAAGTGAACATCTTTATAAGCCTAGGTTAGATTGATCCACCTAAGTTAGTATAATTACATACCGACCGTCTTAGTATTATTTTATTAAAACTTAAATTTAATTCCGCCTTCAATAGTCTTAGAAAACCAACAAAAATCGTGACAACTATTCGCCTTAGCTAAACTAGAAGTTCATCTAGCACTAAGTAACGATAGAATCCCTGTGGATCGATAATCTTAAATATTACTTCGATAGGCTGTGCACTTGCAGTAAGATACCGCTAGACGCATAAGTAGACACGTCTTTAGCCCATCACACACGCAAACACGCACACACACCCAAACATACACGCGCGCGCACCCACACACATGGGCGCACACACGCGCACACGCTCACGCACGCACGACCACACTCCCGCACGCACGCGCACACACACCCACAAACACGCAGGCACGCAGCCACACATGCACGCGAATACACACAAACACACCTACGCGCACACACACACACACACGCGTGCGCCCACACTTAGACAGACACACACAAACAAACGCGCGCACACACAAAGACACGCACGACGCTCGCACACAAACATGCACACGCGCGCGCGCGCACGTACCCTCACGTGCACACACACACACATATACACACACACACACACTCAGACGAACAGACACACACAAACACACACACAGACACTCGCGTGCACTCAATCACGCACGTGCACACACACACACACGCACGCATACACACACACACACACACAGCGTGTGCATACTCTCTTTCTCACACACATACACAAATACACACACACACATACACACAGGTGCGCGCGCGCACACAGGCACACACACACACACGAAGATGCGCGCGCGCATGTGTTAACACACACACACACACATGCACACACGCACGCGCGCACACGCGCACACACGCACACAGACACACGCGTGCGTGCACATACACACACGCGCACACGCACACACACTTACAGACAAACACACGCACACACACAAACTCGCATACACAAACGCGCGCGCACACAAAGTCACACACGCACACAGACAGACATAAGCGTGCACGCACAAACATTTCCACGCGCGTGCGTGCGTGCACACACACACACACGCACACACACAAACACATGCACACACACGTGCACACGCATGCACACACACACACATACACTAACACACGCACACACACGCACACACACACACACACACACACGCTCTCGCGCACCGTAACGCACACATTAACACGCACGCAACCACGCACGCGCACACACTCACACACACGCGCACCTGCGCAGACACACACACACACACACACGCAAGCACGTGCGTGCTTATACACACGTTCGCGCACACACACACACACACGTAAGCACGAACACACGCACGCGCGCACATACACACTCACACACGCACTTGTGTACACACACATACATAAACACGCGTGCACGCGCACACAGACACACAAACACACGCGCGCACACATAAACACATGCGTGCGTGCGCGCACAACAATACATGTGCATGCACGCACACGCACACACAAACACACAGGCGCGCGCGCGTGTGCG
The DNA here is from genome assembly GCA_963859935.3 of Lathyrus sativus. Lineage (NCBI taxonomy): Eukaryota > Viridiplantae > Streptophyta > Magnoliopsida > Fabales > Fabaceae > Lathyrus > Lathyrus sativus. The sequence goes on from CAWUDS030003024.1 coordinate 100,548, forward strand.
CACACTCTCGCGCACACACAAAAGCACATACACAGACACACACACACACACATATGTGAGCACATACACGTGCGCACACTCTCTCACACACACACAGACACAAACACACACACACAGACACACAAACACACATGTGAGCACATACACGTGCACACACACATACACATGAACACGATCACACGCAAGCGCGCATACACACACACACACACACAAACATACACGCGTGCGCGCACATACACACACACGGCCACGTATGCACACACACACACACGCAGACACACACACACACACACATACACAAACGCGTGTGCACACACACACACACATACGCACAAACACGCGCGCGTGCATGCGCTCACACTCTCTCTCTCACGCACACTCACTCACGCACACACATACACAAACACATGTGCGCACACACACACATGCGTGCGCGCGTGCAGACGCACTTACACACACACGCGCATGCACACACACCCACCCACACACATGCACGCACATACGCACGTACGCAGACACACACAAACACACGCATACACTCACAGGCACACACACGCGCGTGTATACACACAGACACACGCGCGCACACACACACACACACACCCGCAGGCACGAACACGGGCACGCACACACTCACACACGCGCATGCATGCACTAACGAACGCCGCGCGCACAGACACACACACACACACACACACACACACATCACATACACGCGTACGCACACGCGCACACATACACACGCACACAGACACACACACACACACACGCGTACACACGCACTCGCGTGCATACACTAACACACACATGCACACACACACACACACATGCGCGAGCGCGATCACACACTCTATCACACACACACAAACACACACACCCACACGTGCGCGCTCACACACACGCGCACACGCACACACGTGCACGCACACATACAGACACGTACACAAACACGCATGCGCGTGTGCACACACACGCACGCACAGACACACACACAAACACACTTGCGCACACACGTACGCACGCACACACACACACACACACACACACACACAAACACGCAGGCATGGAGCCACACCACGCACGCGAATACACACAAACACACCTGCACAGACAAACACACACGCGCGCGTGCGCCCATACTTAGACACACACACACAAACAAATGCGCGCGCACACAAAGACACACACACATATGCACGCATGCACTAACGCACGCCGCTCGCACATGCACACACGCGCACACACACACACGTGCACACACACACACACGCACACACTGACACACGCACAAACATACACACACGCACACACACATACACACACACACACGCATTCGGGTGCACACAATCACGCACGTGCACACACAGAGACACACACACATGCACACACACAGACACACACACGTACGCACACTCTTTCACACACACACACACACACACACACACACACGAAGACGCGTGAGCGTGCGCTGACAAACACACACACACACGGGCGCACGCGCGCTCGTGCGCGCACATACACACACACGCACACGCACGCACGCTCACAGACAAACACACACACACACACAGACACACACACACACACACACTCGCATACACAAACGCGTGTGCACAAACACACACACACACACACATGCGCGCGCGCGTGCTCACACTCTCTCTCACACACACACATACATGCACGCGTGCCCACACACAAACACGCATACGCACGCACACACACACGTGCACATACACACACGGACACACACACACACAAGCAAACACACACGCGTGCTCCCATTCTCTCTCTCTCTCTCACACACCTGCATACACACACACACACGCAAACAAACGCGCGCACGCATGGACGCACGAACGCATGCACGAACACACGTACCAACACGCACACGCGCATCTGTGTACACACACACACACCCCATAAACACACGCACAAGCAAATACACGCGCGCGCATGGACGCACGCAAGCATGCACGCGCACATGCACCAACGCGCACACGCGCATCTGTGCACACACACACACGCACACGCGCACACACACACACCCATGTACGCACACACGCACACCCGCGCATACACACACACACGTGCACAGACACTCGCATGCACGCATACAAATACGTACACCCACAAACACACGCACACACACACACACGTGCAGACACACACACACGCACACACACATGCACATTCACACACGTGTGCAGACATACACGCGCATGCACATACGCACACGGATACACACACGCGCGCAAGCGCACACACCCATACACACACACACACACGTGTGCACACACTCTCTCTCTCTCACACACACACATACACGAATGCACACACTCCTGCACACGGACACAAACACAAACACACACACGCGCGTGTGCATGCACCCACACAAACACGCACACGCACCCACACATACACACGCGCGCGCATACACTTACACACACGTGCGCACACACAAACACACACATGCAAACACACAAGAGCGCCCAGGAGCGCGTACGCGCACGAACACACATGCATGCACGCACACACGCCCGCCCGCCCGCACACACACACACACACACTCTCACACACGCACACACGCACACAAACACGCTCGCGTGCGCGCACACACATACGCAAACATACACACACGCGCGCACGCATACGCACACACTGACACACGTGTGCGCGCACACACACGCATACGCACACGCACACACACGCACGCGCACACATGCTTGCACTAACGCACACCGTTTTCACACACATACACACATGCACACACGTGCACGCGCACACACACACACAGACACACACACACACACACATACACAAACGCATGTGTACACACACACACGCACAAAAACGTGCACACAAGCATGCTCGTGCGCGCAAACACACACACGTGTACGCACAGACTCACACACACACTCACGCACGCACGACCACACGCACGTACGCACACACACACACAAATACGCAGGCACGCACGCGAACACACACAAACACACCTGCGCAGACACACACACACACACACACACGTCTTCGCCCACACTTAGACACACACACACACACACAAATAAACGCGCGCGCACACAAAGACACGCACACACACACGCAAGCACGCACGCATGCACTACCGACCGCCGCTCGCACACATACACACACATACGCACACACACGCGCGCCCACACACAGACACACATGCGTGCACACACACACACACACACGCATACACACACACGCACACATAAACACACGCACGGACATACACACACGCACTCGTGTGCACACAATCACGCACGTGGACACAGAGACACACACACACACACATGCACAAACACACACACACTCACACGCGCGCGTGTGCTCATACTCTCTCTCATACACACACACACACACCCGCATACACACACACACACACGTGCGCACACACATGCAAATACACGTGCGCGCACGGACGCACACACACCAACACGCACACGCGCATCTTTGCACACACACACACACGCACGCACACGCTCACACACACACACACGCGCGGGCGTACACACACACACACAAACACACACACGCGTTTGTGCGTGCACGCACACACACAAACGCACGCACACACGAACTCACACCCACACACACATGTAAGCCCACACGCATTCACGCGCACACACGCGCACGTGCACATACACACGCACACACACACACACTCGCGTGCGCGCACACAAATACGTACACACACAAATACACGCAAGCACACGCGCGCGTGCGGACACACACATACACACGCACACGCACGCGCAAATTCGCACACGCGTGCGCATATACACGCGCGTGCACATACACACACGGATACACACAGACGCAAGCACACACACACACACACACATGTGTGCACACACACACACACACACTCTGTCTATCTGTCTCTCTCTCTCTCTCTCTCAAACACACACGCGTACACACATACACACACGCACTCGCGTGCACTCAATCACGCATGTGCACACATATCCACACACACACGCGCGCGTGTGCGCATACTCTCTCGCACACACACACACACAAGAAGAAGCGCACGCGCGTGTGCTGACACACACACGCGCACACGCACGCACACACACTGACAAACACACACACTCACACGCACACGCACACACAAAGACGCGCGCGAGTGAGCACACACTCTCTCTCTCTCACACACACACATGAGCGCGCGCACACACACAAACACACAGACGCACACACACGATCACACACACACGCGTGCACAAACACACACACGCGTGCACATACAAACACGTGTGCACATACAAACACACACACACACACATACACAAACGCGTGTGCACACACACACACACACTCACACACACACACACACACACACATACACACACGCGCGCGCGTGCACACACACTCTCTCTCACACACACACACACATGAGCGCACGCACACAAACGCACACACACACATGCACACACACACACAAACGCGTGCACGCACACACGTGCGCGCGGTCACATACACACACGGACACACACACACACATACAATAAGCAAGCACACACGCGTGCCCACACTCTCTCTCACACACACACACACCAGCATACACACACACACAAACATACATGCAAATACACGCGCGCGCGTAAGGACGCACGCACGCATGCACGTGCGCACGCACCCACACGCACACGCGCATCTTTGCACACACACACACACGCTAACGCACACACATACACACGCATGTACGCACACGAGCACACACACATACACACGCAAACACACATACACACACACACTCGCGTGCACGCACACAAATACGTACACACACAAACACACACACACAAGCGCACGTGCGGGCACATACACAAACACGCACACACACACGCACATTCACACACGCGTGAACACATACACGCGCGTGCACATACACACACGGATACACACACACACGTAAGCATACACACACACATGTGCGCACACACTCTCTCTCTCTCTCACACACACACACACACGCGCGCGCACACACCCAAGCACATACACGCGCGCGCACAGACGCACACACTCTTGCACGCGCACACAAGCACAAGCAAACACACGCGCGTGTGCATACACACAAACACGCACACGTACCTACACACACACGCGCGGACACACAAACACACAAGCGCGCCCGTGCGCGCGTACACGCACGCCCACACGCAGACGCGCACACATTCACCCACGCACGCACACACGCATGCATGCACACACACACACACACGCACATACACATACTCGTGTGCGTGCACACACATCCGTAAACACACACACGCATGCGCGCACACTTAGACACACACACATACATACGCGCGCGCACACACACACACACGCACACACACACCGACACACGCGTGCGCACATAGACACACACACACACACATATGCGCGCACACATTTGCACACGCACACACACACACACGCACGCATGCGTGCACTATCGCACGCCGCTCGCACACACATACACACCCACACACACCCGCGCACACACACACACACATACAGACACACAACCAAACACGCGTGCGCGTGTTCACGCACACACACAAACACACATGCACAAACACACATACACACACGCATACACAAACACGTGTGTACACACACACACGCACAAACTCACACACACAAGCATGCACGTGAGCGCAAACACACACACGCGTGCGCACACACACACACAGTCACGCACGCACGCACGCACACAGACACACAAACATGCAGGCACGCCGACACGCACGCACGCACGCCAACACGCACACGCACACACGCAAGCATGCATGCATGCACTAACGCACGCCGATCGCACACACACACACACATGCACACACACACACACGCGCTTGCACACACACGCGCGTGCACACACACACGCACACACACACGCACACGCATTCACACACACACCCCCCTAAACACACATACGTGCGCGTGCACACACACACACACACACGTGCGCACACACAAACACACAAGCGCGCCCGTGCGCGCGTACACGTACGAACGCACACGCAAGCACGCACGCACACACGCCCGCACGCTCACGCGCACACATTCACCCACGCATGCACACACAAACACACGCGCGCACATACACACACTCGCGTGCTGCACACACATACGCAAACACACACACGCATGCGCGCGTGCACACCCACACACATGCGCACACACAAACACACAAGCGCGCCTGTGCGCGCGTACACGCACGGATGCACACGCAAGCACGCCCGCCCGCCCGCACACGCACACACATTCACCCACGCACGCACACACGCATGCGCGCACACGTACACACACGCACATACACACGCATGCGCGTACACTTAGACACACACACACACACACATACATACGCGCACATACATAGACACATATGCACACACACACACACAAACACACACCGAGACACGCGTGCGCACACAGATACACACACACACATACGCGCGCGCACACATTCGCACACACACACATACACGCACGCACGCATGCCTGCACTAACGCACGCCGCTCGCACACACATACACACACACACACACGCGCACGCACACATACAGACATACAACCAAACACGCGCGTGTGTGTTCACGCACACACACAAACACACACGCACAGACACACACACACGCATACACAAACGCGTGTGTACACACACATTCACGCACGCACGTACGTACGCACGCACACATACACACACAAACACACAAATACGCAGGCACGCCGGCACACACGCACGCCAACACGCACACGCAAAGACACGCACACACACATACGCGCAAGCATGCATGCATGCACTAACGCACGCCGATCACACACACACACACACACACACACACACACACACACACACACACGCAAGCATGCATGTACTAACGCACGCCACTCACGCACACACACACACACGCACACACACATAAACACACACACGCGCGCGCGCATGCACACACACACACATACACACACGCGCACATACACACGCACACGCACAGGCATACACACACACGCACACACACACCTACACACACATGCTCACAAACAAACACACAAGCGCGCCCGTGCGCGCGTATGCGCACGCATGCACACGCAAACACGCACGCACGCACGCCCGAATGCACACGCACACACGTTCACCCACGCATGCACACACGCATGCACGCACACACACACACACGCTCGCGTGCCTGCACACACATACGCAAAACACACGTGTGCGCGCACACTTAGATACACACACACATACACACACACACTAACGCATGCACGACCACACATACGCGTGCGCGCATACTTAGACACACATACATACATACACACACATTCGCATATGCACACACGCGCACACACACGCACGCACACATGCATGCACTAACGCACTCCGCTCGCACATACACACACGCACACACACATACGCACACACACACACACGTGCACGCACACATACAGACAAACAAACATACACGCGCATGTGTTCACACACACACACACACACACGCATAGACACACACACGCATACACAAACGCGTGTGTACACATACACACACGCACAAACACGCACACACAAGTATGCGCGTGCACACACACACCCACACGCGTGCGCGTACACACACACAGTCACGCACGCACGACCACACGCACACACGCACATACACACACACAAACACGCACCCACGCAGGCACCCACGCACGCCAACACACACAAACACACCTGCGCAAACACACACACACGTGTGCGCCCACACTTAGACAGACACACACAAACAAACACGCGCGCACACAAAGACACGCAAACACACACACACGCAAGCACGCACACATGCACTGACGCACGCCGCTCACACACACACACACACACACACACACACACATAAACACAATACACACACACACGCGTGCACACACACACACGCATACACACACACACGCACACACGCACACACACACACACGCACACACGCATACACACACGCACATACGCACTCGCGTGCACACAATCACGCACGCGCACACACAGACACACACACGCGCACACACACCTGCAAACACACACACACACACACGTGCACACGCTCTCTCTCACACACAAACACACACACACACGTGCGCGCACACACGCACACGCACACACACGCACACACACACGCGTGTGCGCATATACACGCACGCGCACACACATGCACAAACACGGACAAACACACATACACACACACTCGCATACACAAACACGCGTGCACACACATACACAGACCCTCTCACACGCACACACACACACACACACACACACAAACACGCGCGCGCGTGCTTACACGCTCTCTCTCACACACACATACACACACATGCGCGCGCGCATAAACAAACACACACAGACATACACACGTGCACACACGCGTGCACATATACATACGGACACACACACACACGCAAGCAAACACACACGCGTGCGCACACACTCTCTCCCACACACACACACCTGCATACACACACACACACACGTGCGTGCACACACAAACACACACGCAATTACACGCGTGCGCAAGGACGCACACACGCATGCACGCGCACACACACCAACACGCACAAAAGCATCTGTGCATAAACACACACACGCTCACATACACACGCGCGCGCACACACACACACACACACGTGCGCATACAAAAACACACACGCACAAACACATAAGCGCCCCCCGTGCGCGCATACACGCATGCACACACACAAACGCACGCACGCACGCCCTCTCACACACAAACGCACGCACGCACGCACACACACACAAACGCACACACACACGCGTGCACATACACATGCACACACAAACACTCGCGTGCGCACACACAAATACGTACACACACGCACACACGCACACAAACGTGCGTGCGGACACACGCACACACACACATTCACACACGCGTGCACATACACACACAGATACATACATACACACGCAAGCACACACACACACACACGTGCGCACACACACACACACACTCTCTCTCTCACACACACACGCGCGCGCACACACACAAGCACACATGCGCGCGCACGGACGCACGCGCTTCTGCAGGCGTACGCAAACACAAACACATACACGTGAGTGTGCATACACACGCAAACACGCACACACACACACATACACGCGCGCGCGCACCCACACGCATGGGCGCACACACGCGCACACGCTCACGCACGCACGACCACTCTCCCGCACGCACGCGCACACACACACACAAACACGCAGCCACGCATGCACGCGAATACACACAAACACACCTACACGCACACACACACACACACACACGCGTGCGCCCACACTTAGACAAACACACACAAACGCGCGCGCACACAAAGACATGCACACACACACACGCACGCACGACCACACGCACGCACGCACATACACACACACAAACACGCAGGCACGCAGGCACCCACGCACGCCAACACACACAAACACACCTGCGCAAACACAAACACACGTGTGCGCCCACACTTAGACAGACACACACAAACAAACACGCGCGCACACAAAGACACGCAAACACACACACACACGCAAGCACGCACACATGCACTAACGCACGCCGCTCACACACACACACACACACACATACACACAATACACACACACACGCGTGCACACACACACACACGCGCGCATACACACACACGCACACACGGACACACACACACGCATGCACACACGCACACACGCACTCGCGTGCACACAATCACGCACGCGCACACACAGACACACACACACACACACACACACACACACACCTGCAAACACAGACACACACACACACGTGCACACGCTCTCTCTCTCACACACAAACACACACACACACACACGTGCGCGCACACACGCACACGCTCACACACACACACACGAAGACGCGCACGCGTGCACTGACACACACACACACACACGCGCGTGTGCGCATATACACGCACGCGCACGAACATGCACAAACACGGACAAACACACATACACACACACTCGCATACACAAACATGCATGCACACACATACACAGACCCTCTCACACGCACACACACACACACAAACACGCGCGCGCGTGCTTACACGCTCTCTCTCACACACACATACACACACATGCGCGCGCGCATACACAAACACACACAGACACACACGCGTGCACATATACACACGGACACACACACACACACGCAAGCAAACACACACGCGTGCGCACACACTCTCTCCCACACACACACACCCGCATACACACACACACACACACACGTGCGTGCACACACAAACACACACGCAAATACACGCGCGCGCAAGGACGCACACACGCATGCACGCGCACAGACACCAACACGCACACGCGCATCTGTGCACAAACACACACACGCTCACATACACACGTGCGCACACATACACATTCACACACGCGTGCACATACACACACAGATACACACATACGCACGCAAGCACACACACACACATACTCTCTCTCTCTCACACACACACACATGCGCGCGCACACACTCACAAGCAAACACGCGCGCCCACGGACGCACGCGCTTCTGCAGGCGCACGCAAACACAAACACATACACGTGGGTGTGCATACACACGCAAACACGCACACACACCCACACATACAGGCGCGCGCACCCACACACATGGGCGCACACACGCGCACACGCTCACGCACGCACGACCACACTCCCACACGCATGCGCACACACACACAAACACGCAGCCACGCATGCACGCGAATACACACAAATACACCTGCGCCCACAATGACATGCACACACACACACACACGCACGCACGCATGCACTAATGCACGACGCTCGCACACACACATACACACACGCGCGCGCACACACCCGCACGTGCACACACACACATACACACAAACACACACACACACACACACACACAAACAAACACACACACACACACTCGCGTGCGCTCAATCACGCACGTGCACACACAAACACGCGCGCGCATGCACACACACACACACACACACAGCGTGTGCACACTCTCTTTCTCTCACAGACATACACAAACACACACACACACACACAGGTGCACGCGCACACACATGCACACACACACACACACACGAAGATGCGCGCGCACATGCGCTAACACACACACACATGCAAACACGCACGCACGCGCACGCTCGCACACACACACACACACAGACACACGCGTGCACGCACATACACACACGCACACACACACACACACTTACAGATAAACACACACACACACACAAAAAAAAAACTCGCACACACAAACGCGTGTGCACACAAAGTCACACACGCACACAGACAGACATAAGCATGCGCGCACACACATTTCCACGCGTGTGCGCGCGTGCACATACACACACACACGCGCACACACAAACACACGCACACACGTGCACACGCATGCAGACACACACACACACACACACACACACACATACACGCGCGCGCTCGCACACAGAAACACCCTCATTAACACGCACGCATGAAGCCACGCACGCGCGCACACACACACACACACACACACACGCACACACACAACTGCGCAGACACACACACACACACGCACGTGCGCGCTTATACACACGTTCGCACACACACACACACACACACACACACACGTAAGCACGCACACACGCACGCGCGCACATACGCACTCACACACGCACTTGTGTACACACACATACACAAACACGCGTGCACGCGCGCACGGCCATACACACAAACACACGCGCACACATACAAACACATGCGTGCGCGCACAACAATACATGCGTACGCACGCACACGCACACACACATACACACACGCGCGTGTGTGCGCATACTCTCGTGCACACACACAAACACATACACAGACACACACACACATGTGAGCACATACACGTGCGCACACTCTCTCTCTCTCTCTCTCTCACACACACACACACACAAACACACACACACAGACACACAAGCACACATGTGAGCACATACACGTGCACACACACATACACACGAACACGAGCGCACGCAAGCGCGCACACACACACACAAACACACACGCGTGCGCGCACATACACACACACGGCCACGCATGCACACGCACGCGCGCACAAACACACACGCACACACACAAACGTGTGTGCACACACACACACACACACACACACACACACACACACACATACACACACGCGCGCGTGCATGCGCTCACACTCTCTCTCTCACGCACAATCACTCACGCGCGCGCATACACACACATGTGCGCACACACACACATGCGTGTGCGCGTGCAGACTCACTTACACACACACACACACGCATGCGCACACACCCACATACACACATGCACGCACACCACTTACGCAGACACACACAAACACACGCATACACTCACAGGCACACACACACGCGCGTGTATACACACCGACACACGCGCGCTCACACACATACACACACACACACCCGCAGGCACGAACGCGGGCATGCACACACACACACGCATGCATGCACTAACGCACGCCGCTCGCACAGACACACACACACACATCAAACACACACACGAGTACGCCCACGCGCACACATACACATACACACGCACACACACACACGCGCGCGCGCGCATACCCACGCACATACAAACGCACTCGCGTGCACACAAACACGCGCGTGCATACACTGACACACACATGCACACACACACACAGACACATACACACACGCATATGCGCGCGCGTGCACACACTCTATCACACACAAACACACACATTCACACGTGCGCGCTCGCACACACACGCACACGCACACACGTTGACGCTCACATACAGACACGTACACAAACACGCGTGCGCGTGTGTACACACACGCACAGACACACACACACACACGCATACACAAACGCGTGTGTACACACACACACACACAAATACGCGCATACAAGCATGCGCTTGCGCACACACACTCACGCACGCACGACCACACGCAGGCACGCACACACACACACACAAACACGCAGGCACACAGCCACACCACGCACGCGAATACTCACAAGCACACCTGCACAGACAAACACACACGCGTGCGTGCGCCAACACTTAGACAGACACACACAAACAAATGCGCGCGCACACAAAGACACACACACACACATGCATGCATGCACTAACGCACGCGGATCGCACACGCACATACACACATACACACACACGTGCACACACACACGCACACACTGACACACGCACAAACATACACACACGCACACACACACATACACACACACGCACAAACATACACACACGCACACACACACACATACACACACACGCATTCGGGTGCACACAATCACGCACGTGCACACACAGACACACACACACATGCACACACGCGTGCGCACACTCTTTCATACACACACACACACACACGCACGCAGACGCGTGAGCGTGCGCTGACAAACAGACAAACACGCGCGCGCGTGCGCGCACATACACACACACGCACACGCACGCACACCCGCACACAAACACGCACACGCACACACACACACGCGTGCACACACACACGTGCACATACACACACGGACACACACAGACACAAGCAAACACACACGCGTGCGCCCATTGTCTCTCTCACACACACACACCTGCATACACACACACACACAAACAAACGCGCGCGCGCATGGACGCACAAACGCATGCACGCGCACACGCACTAAAACGCACACGCGCATCTGTGCACACACACACACACACACACACCCGCATAAACACACGCACAAGCAAATACACGCGCGCGCATGGACGCACGCAAGCATGCACGCGCACGCGCACCAACATGCACACGCGCATCTGTGCACACACACACACGCACACGCGCACACGCACACACACACCCATGTACGCACACACGCACACCCGCACATACACACACACGTGCACAGACACTCGCATGCACGCACACAAATACGTACGCACACAAACACACGCGCCAGACACACACGCGCGTGCGGACACACACACACGCACACACACATGCACATTCACACACGCGTGCACACATACACGCGCATGCACATACGCACACGGATACACACATGCGTGCAAGCGCACACACCCACACACACACACACACACACACACGTGCGCACACAATCTCACACACACACACACACACACACACACACAAGAACACTCGCGCGCACACGGACGCACGCGCTCCTGCGCACGGACACAAACACAAACACATACACGCGGGTGTGCACACACACACACAAACACGCACACGCACCCACACATACACACGCGCGCGCATACACACACACACGTGCGCACACACAAACACACACATGCAAACACACAAGCGCGCCCAGGAGCGCGTACACGCACGAGCGCACATGCATGCACTTATGCGCGCGCGTGCCCGCTCACACACACACACACACACACACACACTCACCCACGCACGCACACACGCATGCGCGCACACACACACGCTCGCGTGCGCGCACACATATACGCAAACATACACACGCATGCGCACGCAGACACACACACACACACACGCTGACACACGTGTGCACGCACACACACACGCACACGAACACGCACACACACGCACGCGCACGTATGCTTGCACTAACGCACACCGTTTGCACACACATACACACACGCAAACACGTGCACGCGCGCACACACACACAGACAGACACACACACACACGCACACACACACGCACAAACACGCGCACACAAGCATGCTCGTGCGCGCAAACACACACACGTGTACGCACACACTCACACACACACTCACGCACGCACGACCACACGCACGTACGCACACACACACACACACACACAAATACGCAGGCACGCACGCACGCGAACACACACAAACACACATGCGCAGACACACACACACACACACACACACACGTCTTCGCCTACACTTACACACACACACACACACACAAATAAACGCGCGCGCACACGAAGACACGCACACGCACACGCAGGCACGCACGCATGCACTACCGACCGCCGCTCGCACACATACACACACACATACGCACACACGCGCGCGCCCACACACACACACACACACACACACACACACACACATAAACACACGCACGGACATACACACACGCACTCGTGTGCACACAATCACGCACGTGGACACACACACACACACATGCACACACACACACACACACGCGCGTGTGCTCATACTCTCTCTCATACACACACACACATATAAACACACACACACACAAATGCACACACACACACGTGCATGTGCTCATACACTCTCTCATACACACACAAACACACACACACACGCACACGAAGATGCGCACACGCACACGCACGAAGGCGCGCGCGCGCTGTAACAAACACACACACACGCGTGCGCACACCCACACACACGCGCACTGCACGCTCACACACGGACACACATACACACACACTCGCATACACAAACGCGCATGCACACACGCGCACACACACACAAACACTCACACGCGCGTGCGTACACTCTCTCTCTCTCTCTCTCTCACACACACACACACACACACACACACACAAACCCATGCGCGCACGCATACACCAACACACACACACGCATACAAACACACACACGCGCACGCGCGCGTGCACATACACACTCGAACACACACGCAAGCAAAACACACACGTGTGGCACACACTCTCTCTCACACACATACACACACATGCATACACACACACACGTGCGCACACACACACGCGCGTGCACATGCACACACGGATACACGCACACACATGCAAGAACACACACACACACACGTGCGCACACAAACTCTCTCTCTCTCTCTCTCTCAAACACACACGCGCACACGCAAAAGCACATACACGCCCACGCGCACGGACACACGCACTCTTGCACGCGCACACAAACACAAACACACAAACGCGCGCGTGCACACACACACAAACACGCACACACACCCACATACACGTGCACACACACACACATGCACACATACAAACACACATACACACAAACACACAAGCGAGCCATTGCGCGCGTACGCGCACGAACGCACACGCATGCACACACGCACACGCACACACACGCACCCACGCATGCCCACATGCACGCGCACACACACTCACGCACGGACGACCATACACACGCACGCACGCACGCACGCACACACACACACACAAATACGCAGGCACGCACGCACCCGAACACACACAAACACACCTGCGCAGACACACACACACACACACACACACACACACACACGTGCGCCCATACTTAGACAGACACACACAAACAAACGCGCACGCACAGAAAGACACGCACACACACACACATGCACGTACGCATGCGCTAATGCACACCGCTCGCGCACACACACACACACACACACGCACACACACACACATACGCATACACACACGAACACATACACACATGCACAGACACACACACACGCACACACGCACACACACACGCACTCACGTGCACACAATCACGCACGCACACACACAGACACACACACACACGCACACACATGCACACACACACACACATGCGCACATTCTCTCTCACACACACACAAACACACACACACACACACACACACAGACGTGCACGCACACACACTCACTCACACACGCACACACGAAGACGCGCGCGCGTGTGCTGACACACACGTGCACACGCACACACACATATACACAAACGCGTGTGCACACACACACACACTCACACACACACACACACAAACACACACACACACACACAAGCACACATGTGAGCACATACACGTGCACACACACACACACACGAACACGAGCGCACCCAAGCGCACACACACACACACAAACACACACGCGTGCGCGCACATACACACACACGGCCACGCATGCACACGCACGCGCGCACAAACACACACGCACAAACACAAACGCGTGTGCACACACACACACACACACACACACACACACACATGCACACACACGCGCGCGTGCATGCGCTCACACTCTCTCCCTCTCACGCATAACCACTCACGCGCGCGCATACACACACATGTGCGCACACACACACATGCGTGTGCGCGTGCAGACTCACTTACACACACACACACGCATGCGCACACACCCACACACACACATGCACGCACACCACTTACGCAGACACACACAAACACACGCATACACTCACAGGCACACACACACGCGCGCGTGTATACACACCGACACACGCGCGCTCACTCACATACATACACACACACACGCATGCATGCACTAACGCACGCCGCTCGCACAGACACACACACACACACATCAAACACACACACGAGTACGCCCACGCGCACACATACACATACACACGCACACACACACACACGCGCGCGCGCATACCCACGCACATACAAACGCACTCGCGTGCACACAAACACGCGCGTGCATACACTGACACACACATGCACACACACACACACAAACACACACACACACACACGCATACGCGCGCGCGTGCGCACACTCTATCACACACAAACACCCACACACCCACACGTGCGCGCTCGCACACACACGCACACGCACACACGTTGAAGCACACATACAGACACGTACACAAACACGCGTGCGCGTGTGTACACACACGCACAGACACACACACACACACACACACGCATACACAAACGCGTGTGTACACACAGACACACACACACACACACACAAATACGCGCATACAAGCATGCGCTTGTGCACACACGCACGCACGACCACACGCACGCACGACCACACGCAGGCACGCACACACACACACACACACACAAACACGCAGGCACGCAGCCACACCACGCACGCGAATACACACAAGCACACCTGCACAGACAAACACACACGCGCGCGTGCGCCAACACTTAGACAGACACACACAAACAAATGCGCGCGCACACAATGACACACACACACATGCACGCATGCACTAACGCACGCGGATCGCACACGCACATACACACATACACACACACGTGCACACACACACGCACACACTGACACACGCACAAACACACACACACGCATTCGGGTGCACACAATCACGCACGTGCACACACAGACACACACACACACACATGCACACACGCGTGCGCACACTCTTTCACACACACACACACACACGCACGAAGACGCGTGAGCGTGCGCTGACAAACAGACAAACACGCGCGCGCGTGCGCATTCATACACACACACGCACACGCACACACACACACACGCGTGCACACACACACGTGCACATACACACACGGACACACACAGACACAAGCAAACACACACGCGTGCGCCCATTGTCTCTCTCACACACACACACCTGCATACACACACACACGCAAACAAACGCGCGCGCGCATGGACGCACAAACGCATGCACGCGCACACGCACCAACACGCACACGCGCATCTGTGCACACACACACACACACCCGCATAAACACACGCACAAGCAATTACACGCGCGCGCGCATGGACGCTCGCAAGCATGCACGCGCACGCGCACCAACATGCACACGCGCATCTGTGCACACACACACACACACCCATGTACGCACACACGCACACCCGCGCATACACACACACGTGCACAGACACTCGCATGCACGCACACAAATACGTACGCACACAAACACACGCGCTAGACACACACGCGCGTGCGGACACACACACGCACACACACATGCACATTCACACACGCGTGCACACATACACGCGCATGCACATACGCACACGGATACACACATGCGCGCAAGCGCACACACCCACACACACACACACACGTGCGCACACACTCTCACACACACACACACACACACACACACACACACACACACACACACACACGCACACACAAGAACACTCGCGCGCGCACGGACGCACGCGCTCCTGCGCACGGACACAAACACAAACACACACACGCGGGTGTGCACACACACATACAAACACGCACACGCACCCACACATACACACGCGCGCGCATACACACACGCACGTGCGCACACACAAACACACACACGCAAACACACAAGCGCGCCCAGGAGCGCGTACACGCACGAGCGCACATGCATGCACTTATGCACGCGCGTGCCCGCGCGCACACACACACACACACACACACACACACACTCACCCACGCATGCACACACGCATGCGCGCACACACACGCACACACACACGCTCGCGTGCGCGCACACATATACGCAAACATACACACGCATGCGCACGCAGACACACACACACACGCTGACACTCGTGTGCGCGCACACACACACGCACACGAACACGCACACACACGCACGCGCACGCGCACGTATGCTTGCACTAACGCACACCGTTTGCACACACATACACACACGCAAACACGTGCACGCGCGCACACACACACAGACAGACACACACACACACGCACACACACACGCACAAACACGCGCACACAAGCATGCTCGTGCGCGCAAACACACACACGTGTACGCACACACTCACACACACACTCACGCACGCACGACCACACACACGTACGCACACACACACACACACAAATACGCAGGCACGCACGCACGCGAACACACACAAACACACATGCGCAGACACACACACACACACACAAACACACATGCGCAGACACACACACACACACACACACGTCTTCGCCTACACTTACACACACACACACACAAACACACATGCGCAGACACACACACACACACACACACGTCTTCGCCTACACTTACACACACACACACATACACACACACAAATAAACGCTCGCGCACACGAAGACACGCACACGCACACGCAGGCACGCACGCATGCACTACCGACCGCCGCTCGCACACATACACACACACACATATGCACACACACGCGCGCCCACACACACACACACACACACACACACACATAAACACACGCACGGACATACACACACGCACTCGTGTGCACACAATCACGCACGTGGACACACACACACACACATGCACACACACACACACACGCGTGTGCTCATACTCTCTCTCATACACACACACACATATAAACACACACACACACACATGCACACACACACACACGCGCGTGTGCTCATACACTCTCTCATACACACACAAACACACACACACACACACACACGAAGATGCGCACACGCACACGCACGAAGGCGCGCGCGCTGTAACAAACACACACACGCGCGTGCGCACACATACACACACACGCACATGCACGCTCACACACGGACACACATACACACACACTCGCATACACAAACGCGCATGCACACACGCGCACACACACACAAACACTCACACGCGCGTGCGTGCGTACACTCTCTCTCTCTCACACACACACACACACACACACACACACACACACACACACAAACCCATGCGCGCACGCATACACCAACACACACACACGCATACAAACACACACACGCGCACGCGCGCCTGCACATACACACTCGAACACACACGCAAGCAAACACACACGTGTG
The DNA here is from genome assembly GCA_963859935.3 of Lathyrus sativus. NCBI lineage: Eukaryota > Viridiplantae > Streptophyta > Magnoliopsida > Fabales > Fabaceae > Lathyrus > Lathyrus sativus. The sequence continues at coordinate 121,118 of CAWUDS030003024.1, forward strand.
CACACACTCTCTCTCACACACATACACACACATGCATACACACACACACGTGCGCGCACACACACACGCGCGTGCACATGCACACACGGATACACGCACACACACGCAAGAACACACACACACACGTGCGCGCACAAACTCTCTCTCTCTCTCTCTCTCAAACACACACGCGCACACGCAAAAGCACATACACGCCCACGCGCACGGACGCACGCACTCTTGCACGCGCACACAAACACAAACACACAAACGCGCGCGTGCACACACACACAAACAAGCATACACACCCACACATGCACACATACAAACACACATACACACAACATGCACACATACAAACACACATACACACAAACACACAAGCGAGCCATTGCGCGCGTACGCGCACGAACGCACATGCATGCACACACGCACACGCACACACACGCACCCACGCATGCCCACATGCACGCGCACACACACTCACGCACGGACGACCATACACACGCACGCACGCACGCACACACACACACACACAAATACGCAGGCACGCACGCACCCGAACACACACAAACACACCTGCGCAGACACACACACACACACACACGTGCGCCCATACTTAGACAGACACACACAAACAAACGCGCACGCACAGAAAGACACGCACACACACACACATGCACGTACGCATGCGCTAATGCACACCGCTCGCACACACACACACACGCACACACACACACACACACACGCATACACACACGAACACATACACACACGCACAGACACACACACACACGCACACACGCACACACACACATACGCACTCACGTGCACACAATCACGCACACACACAGACACACACACACACACGCACACACATGCACACACACACACATGCGCACATTCTCTCACACACACACACAAACACACACACACACATAGACGTGCGCGCACACACACTCACTCACACACGCACACAAGAAGACGCGCGCGTGTGTGCTGACACACACGTGCACACGCACACAGACAAACACACACACGCACACACACGTATACACAAACGCGTGCACACACACACACACACACTCACACGCACACACACACGCGCGTGCGCGCGCACTCTCTCACACACACACACATATACGAGCGCGCGCGCACACACAAACACACACACGCACACACACACACACACACAAACACGCGTGCACACACACACACTTACACATACACACACGGACATACACACACACACACAAGCAAACACACACACGTGCCCACGCTCTCTCCCTCACATATACACACCCGCATATACACACGCAAACTCACACGCGCACACATAAACTCACACGCAAATACACGCGCGCGCAGGTTCACACGCAAGCATGCACGCGCACACGCACCAAA
>CAWUDS030003024.1:130000-135000 GCA_963859935.3 Lathyrus sativus
CACACACACACACATGTGAGCACATACACGTGCGCACACTCTCACACACAGACACAGACACAAACACACAAACACACATGTGAGCATATACACGTGCACACACACATACACACGAACACGAGCGCACGCAAGCGCGCACACACACACACACAAACACACACGCGTGCACGCACTTACACCCACACGACCATGCATGCACACACACGCGCGCACACACACACACACACATACACACACACACACACGCGCGCGCGCGTGCATGCGCTCACACTCTCTCTCTCTCACGCACACACATACACAAACACATGTGCGCACACACACACATGCGTGCGTGCAGACGCACTTACACACACACACACGCATGCGCACACACCCACACACACATGCACGCACATACGCACGTACGCAGACACACACAAACACACGCATACACTCACAGGCACACACACGCATACACACACGCCTGCACACACGCATACACACACGCATACACACATGCCTGCACACACGCATACACTCACAGGCACACAAACACACACGCGCGTGTATACACAAAGACACACGCGCGCACACACACATACACACAAACACACACCCGCAGGCACGAACGCGGGCACGCACACACACACACACGCATGCATGCACTAACGCACGCCGCTCGCATAGACACACACACACACACATCACACACACACACACGCGTACGCACACGCGCACACATACACATGCACACGCACACACACACACACACACGCGCGCGCGCGCATACACACGCACATAAAAACGCACTCGCGTGCACACAAACACGCGCGTGCATACACTGACACACACATGCAGACACACACAGACACACACACACATGCGTGCGCGTGCGCACACTCTATCACACACACACACACACACGCGCGTGCACACACACACACACGCATACACACACGCACACACGCATACACACGGACACACATACACGCACACACGCATGCACACATGCACACACGCACTCGCGTGCACACAATCACGCACGCGCACACACAGACTCACACACGCGCACACACACCTGCAAACACACACACACACACACACGTGCACACACTCTCTCTCACACACACAAACACACACACACACACGTGCGTGCGCAGACGCACACGCACACACACACACGAAGACGCATGCGCGTGTGCACTGACAAGCACACACACACGCCCGTGTGCGCATATACACGCACGCGCACACACATGCACAAACACGGACAAACATGCATACACACACAGTCGCATACACAAAGACGCGTGTACACACATACACAGACCCTCTCACACGCACACACACACACACACAAACACGCGTGCGCGTGCTTACACGCTCTCTCTCTCACACACACACACACATGCGCGCGAGCATACACAATCACACACACACACACACACACACACACACGTGCACACACAGACATACACGCGTGCACATATACACACGGACACACACACACACACGCAAGCAAACACACACGCGTGCGCACACACTCTCTCCCACACACACACACCCGCATACACACACACGTGCGTGCACACACAAACACACAGGCAAATACACGCGCGCACAAGGACGCACACTAGCATGCACGCACACACACACCAACACGCACATGCGCATCTGTGCACACACACACACGCTCACATACACACGCGCGCGCGCACAAACACACACACGTGCGCATACAAAAACACACACACACAAACACATAAGCGCCCCTCGTGCGCGCATACACGCATGCACACACACAAACGCACGCACGCCCTCACACACACAAACGCACACACGCACGCACGCCCTCACACACACAAACGCACACACGCACACTTGTAAGCACACACACACACACGCGCATACACACACACACGTGCACATACACATGCACACACAAACACTCGCGTGCGCGCACACAAATACGTACACACAAGCACACACACGCGCGTGCGGACACACACACACACATTCATACACGCGTGCACATACACACACAGATACACACATACGCACGCAAGCACACACACACACACGTACGCACACACGCCTGCACACACTCTCTCTCTCTCTCACACACACACACACACACATGCGCGCGCACACACTCACAAGCAAACACGCGCGCGCACGGACGCACGCGCTTCTGCAGGCGCACGCAAACACAAACACATACACGTGGGTGTGCATACACACGCAAACACGCACACACACCCACACATACACACGCGTGCGCACCCACACAAATGGGCGCACACACGCGCACACGCTCACGTACGCACGACTACACTCCCGCACGCACGCGCACGCACACACACACACACACGCAGCCACGCATGCACGTGAATACACACAAACACACCTGTGCGCACACACACACATGCGTGTGCGCCCACACTTAGACAGACACACACAAACAAACGCGCGCGCACACAAAGACACGCACACACACACACGCACGCACGCATGCACCAACGCACGACGCTCGCACACACACAAACACACACATGCGCGCGCATACACTTACACACACACGCACACACACACACAAACACGCACACACACACTCGCGTGCACTCAATCACACACGTGCACACACACACACACGCACGCACACACACACACATAGCGTGTGCACACTCTCTCTCTCTCACACACACATACACAAACACACACACACATACACACAGGTGCGCCCGCACACACAGGCACACACACACACACGAAGATGCGCGCGCGCATGCTAACGCACACACACACACACACACACTCATGCACACAAGCACGCGTGCGCACGCGCACACACACACGCAGACACACGCGTGCGCGCACATACACACACACACGCACACACACACACACACACAAACTCGCATACACAAACGCGCGCACACAAAGTCACACACGCACACAGACAGACATAAGCGTGCGCGCACACACATTTCCACGCGTGTGCGGGTGTGCACATACACACACACACATACGCACACACAAACACACGCACACACACGTGCACACGCATGCACACGCAAACACACTAACGCACGCACGCACACACACGCGCGCGCTCGCGCACAGAAACACACACATTAACACGCACGCACGCAGCCACGCACGCGCACACACACATACACACACACACACCTGCGCAGACACACACACAAAAACTCGCGCGCGCGCTCGCGCATAGAAACACACACATTAACACGCACGCACGCAGCCACGCACGCGCACACACACACACACACACACACCTGCGCAGACACACACACACACACGCACGTGCACGCTTGTACACACGTTCGCACACAGACACACACGTAAGCACGCACACACGCACGCGCGCACATACACACTCACACACGCACTTATGTACACACACATACACAAACACGCGTGCACGCGCACACGGAGACACACACAAACACACGCGCACTTACAAACACATGTGTGCGTGCGCGCACAACAATACATGCACACGCATGCACACGCACACACACACACACACGCGCGCGTGTGCGCACACTCTCGTGCACACACACAAACACATACACAGACACACACACATGTGAGCACATACACGTGCGCACACTCTCACACACACAGACACAGACACAAACACACACACACACACACACAGACACACAAACACACATGTGAGTACATACACGTGCACACACACATACACACGAACTCGAGCGCACGCAAGCGCGCATACACACACAAAACACACACGCGTGCGCGCACATACACACACACGACCACGCATGCACACATACGCGCGCACACACACACACGCACACACACAAACGCGTGTGCACACACACACGCACACACACACACACACACACACACATACACACACACACGCGCGCGCGTGCATGCGCTCACACTCTCTCTCTCTCACGCATACTCACTCACGCACGCACATACACAAACACATGTGCGCACACACACACATGCGTGCGCGCGTGCAGACGCACTTACACACACACACACACACGCATGCGCACACACCCACACACACACATGCACGCACATACGCACGTACGCAGACACACACAAACACACGCATACATTCACAGGCACACACACGCATACACACACGCGTGCACACACACATACACATACACACACACACCCGCAGGCACGAACGCGGGCACGCACACACACACACATGCATGCACTAACGCACGCCGCTCGCACAGAGACACACACACATCACACACACACACACGTACGCACACGCGCACACATACATATACACACGTACACACACACACACACACACACAAACGCGCGCATACAGACACACATACAAACGCACTCGCGTGCACACAAACACGTGCGTGCATACACTGACACACACATGCACACACACACAAACACACACACACACACATGCGCGCGCGCGTGCACACGCTCTATCACACACACACACACACACACACACGTGCGCGCTCACACACACGCGCACACGCACACATGTGCACGCACACATATAGACATGTACACAAATACGCGTGCGCGTGTGCATACACACATGCACAGACACACAAACACACGCATACACAAACGCGTGTGTACACACACGCACACACACACAAACACGCGCATACAAGCTTGCGCTTGCGCACACACGCACACACACTCACGCACGCACGACCACACGCACGGACGCGCACACACACACAAACACGCAGGCACGCAACCACACCACGCACGCGAATACACACAAACACACCTGCACAGACAAACACACACGCGCGCGTGCGCCCACACTTAGACAGACACACACAAACAAATGCGCGCGCACACAAAGACACACACACACATGCACTCATGCACTAACGCACGCCGCTCGCACACGCACACACTCGCAAACACACACACACACGTGCACACACACACACACACGCACACACTGTCACACGCACAAACATACACACACGCACACACACATACACACACACGCA
>CAWUDS030003024.1:137500-147500 GCA_963859935.3 Lathyrus sativus
CACACCTGCATACACACACACACACACGTGCGCACACACATGCGCGCGCACATGCACACACGGATACACGCACACACACGCAAGCACACACACACACACGTGCGCGCACAAACTCTCTCTCTCTCTCAAACACACACGCGCACACGCAAAAGCACATACACGCCCGCGCGCACGGGCACACGCACTCTTGCACGCGCACACAATCACAAACACACAAACGCGCGCGTGCACACGCAAACAAACACGCACACGCACCCACATACACACGCACACACACACACATGCACACATACAAACACGCATACACACACACACACAAACACACAAGCGAGCCATTGCGCGCGTACGCGCATGAACGCACACCCATGCACACACGCACACACACACACACACACGCACCCACGCATGCCCACATGCACGCACACACACACTCACGCACGGACGACCACACACACGCACGCGCACAGACACACACAAATATGCAGGCACGCACGCACCCGAACACACACAAACACACCTGCGCAGACACACACACACACGCGTGCGCCCATACTTAGACAGACACACACAAACAAACGCGCACGCACAGAAAGACACGCACACACACACACATGCACGTACGCATGCGCTAATGCACACCGCTCGCACACACACACACACACACGTACACACACACGCATACACACACGAACACACACACACACACACACACACACACACACACGCATAGACACACACACACGCACACACACACACACACTCGCGTGCACACAATTACGCACGTGCACACACAGTCACAGACATACGCACGCACACACATGCACACACACACACACACGTGCGCACATTCTCTCTCTCTCTCTCTCTCTCTCTCACACACACACACACACACAAACACATACACACACACGTGCGCGCACACACACACTCACACACACGCACAAACGAAGACGCGCGCGCGTGCGCTGACACACACACGCGCACACGCATGCACGCACACAGACAAACATACAAACACACACACACACGTAAACACAAACGCGTGTGCGCACACACACACACACACACTCACACGCACACACACACACACGCGCGTGCGCGCGCACTCTCTCACACACACACACACATACGAGCGCGCGCGCAGACACACAAACACACACACGCACACACACAAACACAAACACGCGTGCACACACACACACACACGTACACATACACACACAGACACACACACACACACACACGCAAGCAAACACACACGCGTGCCCACACTCTCTCTCTCACACACACACACCCGCACACACACACACACACACACGTGCGCACACACACAAACACACATGCAAATACACGCGCGCGCAAGGACACACGCAAGCATGCACGCGCACACGCACCAAATAACACACACGCATCTCTGCATACACACACGCTAACACACACACACACACATGTACGCACACACGCACACGCACACGCACTCACACATGTACGCACACAAGCACGCACGCGCGCATACGCACACACACACTTGCACATTCACGCGCATATACACACACACACACACGCGCACACACACACAAGCAAACATACGCGCGCGCACGGACGCACGCTCTGCTGCACGCGCACACAAACACAAACAAACACACGCGCGTGTGCGTATACACACAAACACGCACACGCACCTACACACACGCGCGCGCACACACACAAACACACACACACACACACACACACACACACACACACACACACACACACACACGTGTGTACACAAAAACACACAAGCGCGCCCGTGTGCACGTACACGCACGAACACACACGCACACATAAACACACGCACAGACAGACACACACGCACTCGTGTGCACACAATCACGCACGTGGACACACAGACACACACACACACACACATGCGCACATACACACGCGTGTGTTCATACTCTCTCTCATACACACACACACACAAACACACACACACACACGAAGATGCGCACACGCACGCACACGCACACACACGAAGGCGCGCGCTGTCACAAACAAACACACGCTCGTGCTCACACATACACACACGCGCACATGCACGCTCACACACGGACACACACACACACATACACTCGCATACACAAACGCGCATGCACACACATGCACACACACACACACACAAACTCACACACACACACACAAACACATGCGCGCGCGCACACACTCTCTCTTTCTCTCTCACACACACACACAAACACATGCGCGCGCATACACAAACACACACACACACGCGCACGCACACACACACACACACGCACGCGCGCATGCACGTACACACACGAACACACACGCAAGCAAACACACTCGTGTGCACACACTCTCTCTCTCACACACACATACACACGCCTGCATACACATACACACACGTGCGCACACACACGCAAATACACGTGCGCGCATGGACGCACCACACATGCACGCGCACACACACCAACACGTACACGCGCATCTGTGCACACACACACGCACACGCTCACACACACACACGCACATTAACAAACACGCGCATTCGTGCATGCACGCACGCACACAAACGCACGCACGCACACACACCCACGCACACATGTAAGCCCACACGCACGCGCGCACACATGCACACAAGTGCACATACACACGCACACACACACACACACACACTCGCGTGCACGCACACAAATACATACACACACAAACACACGCAAGCAGACACGCACGCGTGCGGTCACACACGCACATTCACACACGCGTGCGCACATACGCAAACACACACACGCGTGCGGGCACACTTAGACACACACACACACATACATACATGCGCGCACACACAGACACACACACACACACTGACGCACGCACGACCACACATACGCGTGCGTGCACACTTAGACACACATACACACACATACATACGCGCTCGCACACACATTCGCACACGCACACACGCATGCATGCACTAACGTACGCCGCTTGCACACACATACACACACACGCACACACACACACACACACGCACACAAACACACACACGTGCACGCACATATACAGACACACACACAAACACGCGCGCGCGTGTGCCCACACACACAGGCACACACACACGCACACACGCACACACAAATGCATACACAAACGTGTGTATACACACACACACACACACGCACAAACACGCGCGCAAACACACCCACACACTCACGCACGCACGACCACACACACGCACGCACGTACACACACACACGTGTGCGCCCACACTTAGACAGACACACACACAAACGCAAGCACGCAGGCATGCACTAACGCACGCCACTCGCACACACACACACACACACGCACACACACACGCACATACACACACACACACGCACTCGCGTGCACACAATCATGCACGCGCACACACAGACACACATACACGCACACACACGTGCAAAAACACACACACACACACACACACACACGCACATGCACACTCTCTCTCACACACACACAAACACACACACACACACACACACACACACACACACACACACACACGTGCGCGCGCGTATGCACGCGCACGCACACACACGCAAATACACACACACACGAAGACGCTCGCGCGTGCGCTGACACACATACACACACACACGCGTGCGCGCACATACACGTACGCGCACTTGCATGCACACACACGGACAAACACATACACACACACACACTCGCATACACAAACACGGGTGCACACACATACACAGACCCTTACACGCACACAAACACATACGCGCGCACGTGCGCGCACACTCTCTCTCTCTCTCATACACACACACAGACACAGGCGCGTACGCATACACAAACTCACACACGCACACACACACACACGTGCACACAAACACGCGCTTGCACATATACATACGGACACACAAACACGCAAGCAAACACACACGCGTGCGTGCACTCTATCTCACACACACACATGCGCACACACACAAACACACACGCAAATACAAAAGTGCGCGCAAGGACGCTCACACGCATGCACGCGCACACATACCAACATGCACACACGCATCTGTGCACACACGCACACGCACACGCTCACACACGCACACGCGTGCTCGCGCACACACACACAAGTGCGCACACACAAACACACACACAAACACATAAGCGCACCCGTGCGTGCATACACGCACGCACACACACAAACGCATGCGCGCAGGCACGCACTCAACCACACACAAACGCACGCACGCAAGCACGCACGCACGCACACACACACACACCCACGCACACATGTAAGCACACACGCGCACACACGTGCACATACACACGCACATACACACACACACACGCACACTCGCGTGCATGCACACAAAGACGTACACACACAAACACACGCACACACACGCGCGCGTACGGGCACACACGCACATTCACACACGCGTGCACATACACACACGGATACACACATACACACGCAAGCACACAAACACACGTGCGCACATACACTCTCTCTCTCATACACACACTCGTGCGCAAACACACTCATGCGCGCACACACGCAAGCATACACGCGCGCGCGCACACACACAAGCACGGGCTCCAGCACGCCCAAGCAAACACAAACACACACACACACGCAAACACGCACACGCACCCACACATACACGCGCGCACACACTCACACACATGTGCGCACACACGCACACACACTCACGCACGCACGCACGCACACATACACACAAACACGCAGGCACACAGCCACGCACGCACGCGAATACACACAAACACACCTGCGCAGACACACACACACACGTGCGCCCACACTTAGATAGACACACATAAACAAACGCACGCGCACACAAAGACACGTACACACACACACGCACGCACGCACGCATGTACTAACGCACGCCGCTCGCACACACACACACGCACACACACACATGCATGCACACACACACACACACACGCACGGACACACACACGCGCGCGCACACACACACACACACGCACTCACGTACACTCAATCACGCACGTGCACACACAAACACACACAGACGCACACACACATACACACACACACACACACTCACACACATGTGGGCACATTCTATCTCTCTCACACACACACAAGCACACACACACACACACACATGCTCACACACACGCACACACACACACACACGAAAACGTGCGCGCGCGTGCGCTAACACAAACACATGCACACTCACACACACACACACTCGCATACACAAACGCGTGTGCACACACACACACACACACACACACACACACACACGTGCGCACACTCTCTCTCTCTCACACACACACACATGCGCGCGTGCATACACAAACACAATCACATGCACATACACAAACACACGCGTGCACACACACACGCGCGTGCACACACACAGGCAAGAAAACACACGCGCGTGCGCACACTCTCTCTCTCTCTCTCTCACACACACACACACGTGCATACACACACACACACAAGTGCGCACACACACAAACACACACGAAAATACACGCGCACGCATGCACGCACACGCGCACCAACAAGCGCACGCACATCTGTGCACACGCACACGCGCATACGCACATGCACACGCACATCTGTGCACACACACACAAACACGCACACGCACCCACATACACGTGCGCACACACACACGTGCGCACATACAAACACACACACACACAAACACACATGCGAGTCATTGCGTGCGTACCCGCACGAACACACGCACACGCACACACACGCACCCACGCATGCCCACACGCACGTGCACACACACACACACACTCACGCACGCACTCACGCACGCACGCACACACACAAACTCGCAGACACGCAGCCACGCACGCACTCGAACACACACAAACACACCTGCGCAGATACACACACACACACACACGTGCGCCCATACTTAGACAGACACACACAAACAAACGCGCATGCACAGAAAGACACGCACACACACACACACATGCATGTACGCATGCGCTAACGCACACCGCTCGCGCACACACACACACACACATACACACACACACACACGCATACACACACGAACACACACACACACGCACAAACATACACACACGCACACACACACAAGCACGCACTCGCGTGCATACAATCACGCACGTGCACACACAAACACACACACATGCACACACACACACACACACGTGCGCACATTCTCTCTCACACACACACACGTGCGCGCGCACACGTGCGCGCACATACACTCACACACACGCACACACGAAGACACGCACGCGTGCGCTGACACAAGCACGCGCACACGCATGCACGCACTCAGTCAAACACAAGAACACACACACACACACACACGTATACACAAACGCGTGTGCGCGCACACACACACACACTCACACGCACACACACAAACACGCCTGCACACACACACACACGTACACATACACACACGGACACACACACACACACACACAAGCAAACACACACGCGTGCCCACACTCTCTCTCTCTCACACACACACCCGCATACACACACACACACACGTGCGCACACACACAAACACACACGCAAATACACGCGCGCGCAAGGACACACGCAAGCATGCACGCGCATACGCACCAAATAACACACACGCATCTCTGCACGCACACACACAAACGCATGCGCGCAGGCACGCACTCAACCACACACAAACGCACGCACGCAAGCACGCACGCACGCACACCCACACACACATGTAAGCACACACACACACATGTGCACACACACACACACACGTGCACATACACACGCACATACACACACACACACGCACACTCGCATGCGCGCACACAAAGACGTACACACACAAACACACGCACACACACGCGCGCGTACGGACACACACGCACATTCACACACGCGTGCACATACACACACGGATACACACATACACACGCAAGCACACAGACACACGTGCGCACATACACTCTCTCTCTCTCTCTCACACACACACACTCGTACGCAAACACACTCACGCGCACACACACGCAAGCACACACGCGCGCGCACACTCACAAGCACGCGCTCCTGCACGCCCAAGCAAACACAAACACACACACACACACGTGTGTGCACACACACATGCAAACACGCACACGCACTCACACATACACGCACGCAGACACTCACACACATGTGCGCACACACGCACACACACTCACGCACGCACGACCACACTCACGCACGCACGCACACATACACACAAACACGCAGGCACGTAGCCACGCACGCACGCGAATACACACAAACACACTTGCGCAGACACACACACACACACACACGTGCGCCCACACTTAGATAGACACACACAAACAAACGCACGCGCACACAAAGACACGTACACACACACACTCACGCACGCATGCATGTACTAACGCACGCCGCTCGCACACACACACACACACGCACACACACACACACACATGCATGCACACACACACACGCGCACGGATACACACACGTGCGCGCGCACACACACACACACACACACGCACTCACGTACACTCAATCACGCACGTGCACACACAAACACACACAGACGTACACACACACACACACACATGCACACACACTCACACATGTGGGCACATTCTATCTCTCACACACACACAAGCACACACACACACACGTGCTCACGCACACACACGCACACGTACACAGGAAAACGTGCGCGCGTGTGCGCTAACACAAACACATGCACACGCACGCACACACACACTCGCATACACAAACGCGTGTGCACACACACACAGACACACGCGCGCGCCCATACACACACACGTGCGCACACTCTCTCTCACACACACACACACATGCGCGCGTGCACACACAAACACAATCACATGCACATACACAAACACACGCGTGCACACACACACACACACGCGCGTGCACATACACAGGCAAGAAAACACACGCGCGTGCGCACACTCTCTCTCTCTCTCTCTCACACACACACACACACACGTGCATACACACACACACACACACACAAGTTCGCACACACACAAACACACACGAAAATACACGCGCACGCATGCACGCACACGCGCACCAACAAGCGCACACACATCTGTGCACACGCACACGCGCATACGCACATGCACACGCGCATCTGTGCACACACACACAAACACGCACACGCACCCACATACACGTGCGCGCACACACACGTGTGTAACACCCCGATTTTGATTATCGCATTTTGTGGAGCATTTTATTGGATTTGAGTAATACTTGTGTTATTCGTGGAATTAATTTGTGAATATGGTATGTTCTTATATTTTACCGTTTCGGAGAATTTTCGAGTAAAATTTAGAATGGAGGGCATTTTGGTCATTTGACAACTAATGAATGAGAAAAAGAAATATAAAGGATAGAAATAGAAAGAAAAGGAAAAAGAGTGGTAAGGGAAAGAAAAAGGAAAGAAAAAGAGAAAGAAGGAAAAGGAGGAGAAAAGAGAAGAAGAAGAAGAAGAAAAGTGTGGAAATCATCAAGAGCAGCCCAAAGCTTCGATTGAATCAAGGTAAGGGTGAGAAACATTATTATCCAATCCATGTGTATGATTATGTATGTGTTATGTGGATGGTTCGGGTGAAATCTATGCTTTTCAATTCTAGGTCGAAAATGATTTAATCGGTAAAATGATGTTTTAATCGGATAGAGTCGAGTATAGATGTCATATTTAAGTCGGGTATCGTGGTGTCGAACTTTCTGGAGGGAGTTGGCTTTTAATCGGTTGGTTGTGTGGAGTTTGGGCTTTGAGGCAGCCATGGGAGTTCTGTCTTCGCAAGTTCGCCAGGCGAATGGCAGCGAAGCTTCGCCAGGCGAAGCCCAGCGAGCTGTAGCGAAGCAAGTCAGAAGCTAATACCCTGTATTCGCTGGCAAGTTCGCCAGGCGAAGTGAGTAGGCGAAGGTTCGCCAGGCGAGTGTGTAGCGAGCCTCAGCGAGTAATTCCAGAATTACTCCCAGTGGACTTTGCTGGGAAGTTCGCCAGGCGAAGGCCAGCGAGCATTCGCTGCGTGGCTTCGCCAGGCGAAGGTTGGCGAACCTGGCAGTGTTATTTTGTTTTGCTGTTTGTTCATAGCATGATGTTTGGTTGATTCAATTATGATTAATGCCTACATGAATGATTGATGTGTGAACTATTTTGACATGTCGTGCTGTGGGTGGCCGAAAGGCGTAAATCCTAGATTGTAGAGTAAATGGTGAATCTTGAATATTTGATAATCTTGTGTATTTGCTCGAATTGAATAGAAACGCATTGATAGGCTGATATGTGTGTAAACCATGTGTGGAATGGTGCATAATGTGAATGCATGATAGATATATGCGATGTATGTGATAAATGCAATGAGTATGTTTGTGAACATAGTATGCATTTTTGTGTTGATTGATCCCTCGGAGGATTTGCAGAACCTCGTATGATGGTTATATTAGATTCCTTGGAGAATCGGTTGCATTGTGTGATTCCTTGGAGAATCGGTTGCATTGTGTGATTCCTCGGAGAATCGGTCATAACATGTAATCCCGTGGAGGATTGGCTAGAGTATTTGATTCCGTGGAGAATCTGCTGAGTACTTGATCCCGTGGAGGATCTGCTGAATATTCGATTCCGTGGAGAATCTGATGAATATTTGATTCCATGGAGAATCTGCTGAGTACTTGATCCCGTGGAGGATCTGCTGAATACTCGATTCCTTAGAGAATCTGTTGAAATGAGTCGGTACCGCATTTGCATCTGCATGGAGTCGTGAGTCGGTCTCTATGAGTTGCATTTATCATTATTGCCGTGGAGCATGGAAAATAAACATAATATGTGTATGTTTATGTGGGTTGATATGAATTATGATGAATGGCATGGTTGAATATGCTAAATGATATATGTATATGTGTGGCTATATGTATATGTTGACGTTTATGTGAATCGGGGTTGAAATAAACATATTGTAT
>CAWUDS030003024.1:155000-182500 GCA_963859935.3 Lathyrus sativus
TGCGCTAACACAAACACATGCACACGCACGCACACACACACAGAGACAAACATACACACACACACACACGCATACACAAACGCGTGTGCACACACAAACAGACACGCACGCGCGCCCATCCACACACACACGCGCGCGTGCGTACACTCTTTCTCTCTCACACACACACATGCGCGCGTGCACACACAAACACAATCACATGCACATACACACACACACACACACACGCGTGTACACACACACGCGTGTGCACACACACACGCAAGCAAACACACGTGCAAGCGCACACACTCTCTCTCTCTCACACACACACACACACACACGTGCAGACACACACACAAGTGCGCACACACACAAACACACACGAAAATACACGCGCACGGATGCGTGCACACGCGCACCAACAAGCGCACGCACATCTGTGCACACGCACACGCACATACGCACATGCGCACGCGCATCTGTGCACACATACACAAACACGCACACGCACCCACATACACGTGCGCACACACACACGTGCGCACATACAAACACGCACACACAAACACACAAGCGAGCCATTGCATGCGTACGCGCACGAACACACGCACACGCACACACACGCACCCACGCATGCCCACACACACGCGCTCACACACACACACACACACACACACTCACGCACGCACGATCACGCGCACGCACACACACACACGCACACACACACACACAAACACGCAGGCACGCAGCCACGCACGCACCCGAACAGACACAAACACACCTGAGCAGACACACACACACACACACACACACACACGTGCGCCCATACTTAGACAAACACACATAAACAAACGCGCACGCACAGAAAGACACGCACACGCACACACACATGCACGCACGCATGCGCTAAGGCACACCGCTTACACACACACACACACATGCACATACACACACGCGCGTGCACACACTCACACGCACACACACACACACGAACACACACACACACAAACACAAACACACACACACAAGCACACACACGCACGCACTCGCATGCACACAATTACGCACGCGCACACACAGACACACACACACACACACACACGCACGCCCACACATGCACACACACACACACACGTGCGCACGTGCGCACACTCTCTGACACACACACGCACACACACGCACACACGCACACAAGAAGACGCGCACGTGCGCTGCCACACACGCACACGCACGCACGCACGCATGCACACAAATAGACAAACACACATACACACTCACACCCATACACACACAGACACAAACACGCGCGCGCGTGCACCTATACTCTCTCTCACACACACACGCACACACACGCACACATACACGCACACGCGTGCACATTCGCGTGCACATGCACACACAGACACACACACACACAAGCAAACACACGCGTGCCCACATTCTCTCACTCACACACACACACCCGCATACACACACACACACACGTGCGCACACACACAAACACACACGCAAACACACGCGCGTGCAAGGATGCACGCACGCATTCACGCGCACACGCACCAACACACACACACAAACAAACGCGCACGCACAGAAAGACACGCACACACACACACACATGCACGCAAGCATGCGCTAAGGCACACCGCTCGCACACACACACACACATGCACACACACAAACACACGCGCGTGCACACACACACACGCACACACACACATACACGAACACACACACACACTGACACAGACACACACACACACGCATGCACTCGCGTGCACACAATCACGCACGTGCACACACACACACACGCACACACGCACGCCCACACATGCACACACACACACGAGCGCGTGCGCACACTCTCTGACACACACACGCACACACGCACACACACGCACACACGAAGACGCGCGTTTGCGCTGTCACACACGCACACGCACACGCACACGCACGCACGCAAGGACGCACACAAATAGACAAACACACATACACACTCACACCCACACACAAACACACACGCGCGCGCGCGTGCTCCCTTACTCTCTCTCACACACACACGCACATGAGTGCGCGCATACACACACATAAACACACACACACGCATACACACACACACACATACACACACACGCGTGCACACACGCGTGCACATGCACACACAGACACACACACACACGCAAGCAAACACACACACGTGCCCAAATTCTCTCTCTCACACACACACACCCGCATACACACACACACGTGCGCACGCACATAAACACACGCGCGCGCAAGGATGCACGCACGCATTCACGCGCACACGCACCAACACACACACGCGCATCTCTACACACACACACACGCTAATGCGCACACACACACACACACATGTACGCACACACGCACACGATCACACTCACACACACACACATGTACACACACATGCACGCGCACGCATATATACACACACACGTGCACATACACGCGCATACACACACACACTCGCGTGCGCACACACAAATATGTACACACACAAACACACGCACACACGCGCGCGCGTGCTTACACATACACAAAGACACACACACACGCACATTCACACACGTGTGCACACATACACACGCGTGCACATACACACACACACACACAAGCACATACACACACACACGTGCGCACACACTCTGTCTCTCACACAGACACGCGCGCGCATGCACAAACACCCGCGTGCGCACACGCGTGCACACAAACACGCACACACGCATGCACACACACGCATGCACAGGCCCACACACACACACGCCCGTGCGCACACAGACACACACACGCACGTCCGTGCTCACATGTTCTCACACACACACACACACGCCCGTGCACACAAAGACACACACACACACACGTGCGCGCACACACTGGCACACACACAAACACACGCGCGCGCACAACAACACTCACACGCGTGCGCACACACACAAACACAAGCACACGCGCACACACACACGCACACACATGCACACACACACACACATACATACGCGTGCGCACACTCTCTCTCACACACACCCACACGTGCGTGCACCCACACGTGCATGCACACGCACATGCACAAACACACATACGTGCGCACACACATACAAACAAACACAAATGCACGCGTGCGCGCACATAGACACGCACGCACACATACAGACACACACACACACGCGCGCGCACACAAACGCACTTGCACACACACGCACGCACACGCACAGGCACACGCGCGCGCGCGTGCGCTAACACACTCTCTCTCACACACACTCATACACGCACACACATACACACTCGCATGCGCACGCACTCACACACACACATACACGCACGCACATACGTACACACACACACGCACGCATTCACTTACAGGAAAAAACCCGCGCGCGTGTACACACATAGACACACGCACACACACTCACATACACACACATACGCAGACACGCACGCAGACACGCGTGTACATGCAGACACACATACGCAGACACGCACGCAGACACACGCGCACACTCATTTATACACACACACACACACACACACGCATGCGCGCACACACACCCACACAAGCGCGCGCGAGTGCTTGCGCACGCACGCACGTGCTCGCAGAGACACACGCACACACGTGCACACACAAACACATGCATACACACTCACACATACACACACACGCACACACACACACAAATGTATGCGCACACACACACGTGCGCACACGCAAACACACACACACACACGTGCTCACACGCTTGCACACATACAAACGCATGCACGCACGCCCTCACACACGGACACACACACGGACGCACGTGCTCACACACACAAACACACACGTGCGCACATACACACACTCACATGCAGGCACGCACGCACGCAGCCGCGCACATACATAGTCACGCACGTGTGCGCACACAGACACACACACGCACGCCCGTGCTCACACGTTCGTACACACACCCACACAAACGCCCATGCACACAAAGATACACACACGTGCGCGCACACACAGGCACACACACAAACACATTCGCGCACACACAGACGCATGCGCGCGCACACACACACAGACACATGCACGCGCACACACAAACGCACACACACACACACACACACGCGTGCACACACACACTCTCTCTCTATCACTCACACACACACGCACGCACACACACACAAACACACACATGCACACATGTGTACACACGCACATGCACAAACACACATACGTGCGCGCACACATACGAACGAACACAAGCGCACGCGTGCGCGCATATACACATACACACGCGTGCGCGCACATACAAACACAAACACGCGCATACAAACACGCTTGCACACACACACACACACACACACACACACATACACACACACTTGCACACACACACACACTTGCACGTGCGCTAACACACTCTCTCCCACACACACTCATACACGCACACACATACACAAACACGTGCGCGCACACACACACGCATGCGCATGCACTCACAACCATACATACACGCACGCACGTACGCACAGACGCATACACTCACAGGCACACACACGCGTGCGCGTGTTCACACATAGACACACGCGCACACACACACATACACACACATACGCAGACACGCACACACACACACACACACACACACGCGTGCACACACACACACAAGTGCACGCGAGTGCTTGCGCACACACACAGACACACGCGCGGACACAAACAATCACACGCGCGTGCTCGCACATACACACTCAAGTGCACACACACACACATGCATACACACTCACACACATACACGCACGCACACACAAACGTGTGCGCACACGCGCACACACACACACGCACGTGCGCACATGCTCGCACGCACACACACACGCGCACGCATGCACTTACACACGGACACACACACACGCATGCACACGCACACAAACACGCACGCATGCACGTGCTCACACACACGTGCGCCCACACACATACGCAGGCACGCTAGCACGGACGCACGCAGCCGCGCACATACATACTGACGCACCTACGCAGCAGACATACACACACGCGCGTGCCCTCACACACAGACACACACACAAACACACGCGCGCGCATATACAGAGACACACACACAAACGCGTGCGCGCACACACCAAAAAACGCGGGCGTGCGTGCATGCGTGCACACACACAAACGTGCACTCGCACGCACGCATGCACCCACACGCGCATGCGCGCATACACACACACACACGCATGCTCTAACGCACGTCGCTCGCACACACATACCCATATACGCACACACACACCTGCACACACACACACATGCACACAAATACACACGCATACACACACACACACACACCTGCACACAAATACACACGCACACACACACACACACGTATGCAAACATACACACGTGAGCACACGCATGCGCATACACACACACACACACATGCGTACACGCGTGCGCACACACACGCTTGTGCGCATACACAAACACACACACACACGCACGCACACACACACTCACACGCACACACGCACTCTTGTGCACACAAACACGCGCGTGCACACACAGACACACACACACACACACACACGCGTGCACACACTTTCTCACACACACACACGTGCGCACGCACACGCATACACACACACACACGTGCACGCACAAATACACAAACACACACACAAACACGAAAACACACGCGCGCGTGCGCGCTCACATACGCACGCGCGCACTCACACACACACACGCGTGCGCACACTCTCTCTCTCTCTCACACACACACGCATATGCAAAAACACACACACACAGAGACACACGCACACACATGCACACGCGCATGCACTAACGCACACCGCTTGCACACACATACCCACACACGCATACACATACACACACACACATACACACACAGACGCGTGCGAACACACACACGTGCGCACACGCGCGCACACAGACACATACGTGCGCTTACGCTTGGATACACACACGCGCACACACACACACGCACGTGCGCACAAACAAACACACACACACACACGCACACACATACACACACAAACGAACACACACACACACACACACACTCGTGTGCACACAAACACGCGCGTGCACACACAGACACACACACACACACACACACACGCATACACACGCGTGCGCACACTCTCTCACGCACACACACACACACACACACGTGCACGCGCGCACACATGCACACACACACACATACACACGTGCGCGCACAAATACTCACACACATACACACGCACGTGCACACACAAATACTCACACACATACACACACACACGAACACGCGTGCGCACACACACACATGTGCGTGCACGTGCATATGCGCATAAACACATACAGGCACGCGCGTATACACATATACACGCTTTCGCATACTCTCTCTCACACACACACAAACACACACACACACACACACGCAAACACAGACACACAGACACACGCACACGTGTACACATGCACACACACACACACACACATACACACACACACACACGCATGCTCACACTCTAACACACACACACACACACACACACATACACACACACACAGAGAGAGACATACACAAACACACACGTGCGTGCACAAACATACGAACACATGCGCGCGAACACACCCGCGCGTGGACGCACACACACATACACACGCGTGCGCACAATCACACTCACACACACACACACAAAGACACATGTGCGCGCGCTCACCCACACAAGCGCGCATGATCGTGCGCGAGAGCACAAACACACAAACAGACACGCATGCGCGCGCACCCGCAAATGCACGCATGCACTAACGTACGCCGCTCGCACACACATACACACACACACACACACACTTGCACACACACACACACACACACGTACACATAGACACAGACGCGTGCGCACACACACGTGCTCACACCCGCGCGCACACACACACACACACGTGCGCACACGCTCGCTCACACACGCACATACGTGCGCACACGCTCGCACACACACACACACATGCACGCATGCACTCACACACAGACACACACACATACACATAAACACGCGCGCACATGCTCGCACACACACATACACGTGCGCACATGCTCGCACATACACACACGCATGCACTCACACACGGACGCGCATGCACGCACGCACTTACGCACGGACACACATATACAAAAACACGTGCCCACACACACACACACACGCAGGCACGCACACACACACATGGACACACGCAGACACACGCACCTTTACAGACATAGACACACACACACACACACGCGCGCGGGTGCGCACTCAAAGATACACACACAAACACACACGCGCGCACACGCATATACACACACACATACACACGAGTATGCGCGCTAAAAACCAAACACACGGAAGCATGCGAGCGCGTGCGCGCATACAAATGCGTACTCGCACACACACGCAGGAACGCACGCGCACACATATACACACACGCACCTGCGCAGACACAGAAACACACACGCGCGCGTGCCCGCGCACACAGACACACACACAAATACACGCGCCCACACACAGGCACATGCGTGCGGGCGTACACACTGAAATACGCGCGCGCGCATATACAGGCACATACACACGCACACGCTCACACGCACACGCTCACGCGTGCGCACACTCTCTCTCTCACACACACACACAAACACACACACACACACACACACACACACACACACACACGTGCGCGCATACCCACGTGCACACACACACACACACGTGCGCGCACACATACAAACACATACACACGCACACGAGCGCACACATGAGTGCATACACACACACACACACGCACACGCGCGTGCACGCACATACGCACACGGACACGCACACACACGCACAGACACACACGCGCGTGCTCGCGCACACACACACAAGTGCGCACACACAAACACATAAGCGCCCCCGTGCGTGCATACACGCACGCACACACACAAACGCATGCGCGCAGGCACGCACTCACCCACACACAAACGCACGCACGCACACACACACACACACACACACACGCACACATGTAAGCACACACGCACACGTGCATACACACACACACACGTGCACATACACACGCACATACACACACACACACAGACACTCGCGTGCACGCACACAAAGACGTACCCACACAAACACACGCACAGACACGCGCGCGTACGGACACACACACACACACACACGCACATTCACACACGCGTGCACATACACACACGGATACACACATTAACACGCAAGCACACAGACACACGTGCGCACATACACTCTCTCTCTCACACACACTCGTGCGCAAACACACTCACGCGCGCACACACGCAAGCACACACGCGCCCACACACACACAAGCACGCGCTCCTGCACGCCCAAGCAAACACAAACACACACACACGTGTGTGTGCACACACACACGCACCCACACATACACGCGCGCACACACTCACCCACATGCGCGCACACACGCACACACACTCACGCACGCACGACCACACTCACGCACGCACACATACACACAAACACGCAGGCACGCAGCCATGCATGCACACACACACGCATACACACGCGCACGGACACACACTCGCGCACACACACACACACACTCACGTACACTCAATCACACACGTGCACACACAAACACACACACACGCGCACACACACACACATGCACACACACTCACACATGTGGGCACATTCTATCTCTCTCACACACACACACACAAGCACACACACACACACATACATGCTCACGCGCACACACGCATACACACACGAAAACGTGCGCGCGCGTGCGCTAACACAAACACATGCACACGCACGCACACACACACAGAGACAAACATACACACACACACACACGCATACACAAACACGTGTGCACACACAAACAGACACGCACGCGCGCCCATCCACACACACACGCGCGCGTGCGCACACTCTTTCTCTCTCACACACACACATGCGCGCATGCACACACAAACACAATCACATGCACATACACACACACACGCGTGTACACACACACGCGTGTACACACACACGCGTGTGCACACACACACGCAAGCAAACACACGTGCAAGCGCACACACTCTCTCTCTCACACACACACACACACACGTGCAGACACACACACAAGTGCGCACACACACAAACACACACGAAAATACACGCGCACGGATGCGTGCACACGCGCACCAACAAGCGCACGCACATCTGTGCATACGCACACGCACATACGCACATGCGCACGCGCATCTGTGCACACACACACAAACACGCACACGCACCCACATACACGTGCGCACACACACACGTGCGCACATACAAACACGCACACACAAACACACAAGCGAGCCATTGCGTGCGTACGCGCACGAACACACGCAAACGCACACACACGCACCCACGCATGCCCACACACACGCGCTCACACACACACACACACACACACTCACGCACGCACGACCACGCGCACGCACACACACACACGCACACACACACACACACAAACACGCAGGCACGCAGCCACGCACGCACCCGAACAGACACAAACACACCTGAGCAGACACACACACACACACACACACACGTGCGCCCATACTTAGACAAACACACACAAACAAACGCGCACGCACAGAAAGACACGCACACGCACACACACATGCACGCACGCATGCGCTAAGGCACACCGCTTACACACACACACACATGCACATACACACACGCGCGTGCACACACTCACACGCACACACACACACACGAACACACACACACACACAAACACAAACACACACACACAAGCACACACACGCACGCACTCGCATGCACACAATTACGCACGTGCACACACAGACACACACACACACACACGCACGCCCACACATGCACACACACACACACGTGCGCACGTGCGCACACTCTCTGACACACACACGCACACACACGCACACACGCACACAAGAAGACGCGCGCGTGCGCTGCCACACACGCACACGCACGCACGCACGCATGCACTTAAATAGACAAACACACATACACACTCACACCCATACACACACAGACACAAACACGCGCGCGCGTGCGCCTATACTCTCTCTCACACACACACGCACACACACGCACACATACACGCACACGCGTGCACATTTGCGTGCACATGCACACACAGACACACACACACACAAGCAAACACACGCGTGCCCACATTCTCTCACTCACACACACACACACCCGCATACACACACACACACGTGCGCACACACACAAACACACACGCAAACACACGCGCGTGCAAGGATGCACGCACGCATTCACGCGCACACGCACCAACACACACACACAAACAAACGCGCACGCACATAAAGACACGCACACACACACACACACATGCACGCAAGCATGCGCTAAGGCACACCGCTCGCACACACACACACACACATGCACACACACAAACACATGCGCGTGCACACACACACACGCACACACACACACACACGAACACACACACACACTGACACAAACACACACACACGCATGCACTCGCGTGCACACAATCACGCACGTGCACACACACACACACGCACACACGCACGCCCACACATGCACACACACACACACGAGCGCGTGCGCACACTCTCTGACACACACACGCACACACGCACACACACGCACACACGAAGACGCGCGTGTGCGCTGTCACACACGCACACGCACACGCACACGCACGCACGCAAGGACGCACACAAATAGACAAACACACATACACACTCACACCCACACACAAACACACACGCGCGCGCGCGTGCTCCCTTACTCTCTATCACACACACACAGGCACATGAGTGCGCGCATACACACACACAAACACACACACACGCATACACACACACACACATACACACACACGCGTGCACACACGCGTGCACATGCACACACAGACACACACACACACGCAAGCAAACACACACACGTGCCCAAATTCTCTCTCTCACACACACACACCCGCATACACACACACACACGTGCGCACACACATAAACACACGCGCGCGCAAGGATGCACACACGCATTCACGCGCACACGCACCAACACACACACGCGCATCTCTACACACACACACACGCTAATGCGCACACACACACACATGTACGATCACACTCACACACACACACATGTACACACACATGCACGCGCACGCATATATACACACACGTGCACATACACGCGCATACACACACACACACTCGCGTGCGCACACACAAATATGTACACACACAAACACACGCACACACGCGCGCGCGTGCTTACACATACACAAAGACACACACACACGCACATTCACACACGTGTGCACACATACACACGCGTGCACATACACACACACACACACGCAAGCACATACACACACACACACGTGCGCACACACTCTGTCTCTCACACAGACACGCGCGCGCATGCACAAACACCCGCGTGCACACACACTCTGTCTCTCACACAGACACGCGCGCGCATGCACAAACACCCGCGTGCGCACACGCGTGCACACAAACACGCACACACGCATGCACACACACGCATGCACAGGCCCACACACACACACACGCCCGTGCGCACACAGACACACACACGCACGTCCGTGCTCACACGTTCTCACACACACACACACGCCCGTGCACACAAAGACACACACACACACGTGCGCGCACACACTGGCACACAGACAAACACACGCGCGCGCACAACAACACTCACACGCGCGCGCACACACACAAACACAAGCACACGCGCACACACACACGCACACACATGCACACACACACACACACATACATACGCGTGCGCACACTCTCTCTCACACACACCCACACGTGCGTGCACCCACACGTGCATGCACACGCACATGCACAAACACACATACGTGCGCACACACATACAAACAAACACAAGTGCACGCGTGCGCGCACATAGACACGCACGCACACATACAGACACACACACACACGCGCCCGCACACAAACGCACTTGCACACACACGCACGCACACACACAGGCACACGCGCGCGCGCGTGCGCTAACACACTCTCTCTCACACACACTCATACACGCACACACATACACACTCGCATGCGCACGCACTCACACACACACATACACGCACGCACATACGTACACACACACACACGCACGCATTCACTTACAGGAAAAAACCCGCGCGCGTGTACACACATAGACACACGCGCACACACTCACATACACACACATACGCAGACACGCACGCAGACACGCGTGTACACGCAGACACACATACGCAGACACGCAGGCAGACACACGCGCACACTCATTTACACACACACACACACACACACACGCATGCGCACACACACACCCACACAAGCGCGCGCGAGTGCTTGCGCACGCACGCACGTGCTCGCAGAGACACACGCACACACGTGCACACACAAACACATGCATACACACTCACACATACACACACGCACACACACACACACACACACACAAATGTGTGCGCACACACACACGTGCGCACACGCAAACACACACACACACACGTGCTCACACGCTTGCACACATACAAACGCATGCACGCACGCCCTCACACACGGACACACACACGGACGCACGTGCTCACACACACAAACACACACGCACGCACTCGCATGCACACAATTACGCACGTGCACACACAGACACACACACACACACACACGCACGCCCACACATGCACACACACACACACGTGCGCACGTGCGCACACTCTCTGACACACACACGCACACACACGCACACACGCACACAAGAAGACGCGCGCGTGCGCTGCCACACACGCACACGCACGCACGCACGCATGCACTTAAATAGACAAACACACATACACACTCACACCCATACACACACAGACACAAACACGCGCGCGCGTGCGCCTATACTCTCTCTCACACACACACGCACACACACGCACACATACACGCACACGCGTGCACATTCGCGTGCACATGCACACACAGACACACACACACACAAGCAAACACACGCGTGCCCACATTCTCTCACTCACACACACACACACCCGCATACACACACACACACGTGCGCACACACACAAACACACACGCAAACACACGCGCGTGCAAGGATGCACGCACGCATTCACGCGCACACGCACCAACACACACACACAAACAAACGCGCACGCACATAAAGACACGCACACACACACACACACATGCACGCAAGCATGCGCTAAGGCACACCGCTCGCACACACACACACACACACATGCACACACACAAACACATGCGCGTGCACACACACACACGCACACACACACACACACGAACACACACACACACACTGACACAAACACACACACACACGCATGCACTCGCGTGCACACAATCACGCACGTGCACACACACACACACGCACACACGCACGCCCACACATGCACACACACACACACGAGCGCGTGCGCACACTCTCTGACACACACACGCACACACGCACACACACGCACACACGAAGACGCGCGTGTGCGCTGTCACACACGCACACGCACACGCACACGCACGCACGCAAGGACGCACACAAATAGACAAACACACATACACACTCACACCCACACACAAACACACAAGCGCGCGCGCGTGCTCCCTTACTCTCTATCACACACACACAGGCACATGAGTGCGCGCATACACACACACAAACACACACACACGCATACACACACACACACATACACACACACGCGTGCACACACGCGTGCACATGCACACACAGACACACACACACACGCAAGCAAACACACACACGTGCCCAAATTCTCTCTCTCACACACACACACCCGCATACACACACACACGTGCGCACACACATAAACACACGCGCGCGCAAGGATGCACACACGCATTCACGCGCACACGCACCAACACACACACGCGCATCTCTACACACACACACACGCTAATGCGCACACACACACACATGTACGATCACACTCACACACACACACATGTACACACACATGCACGCGCACGCATATATACACACACGTGCACATACACGCGCATACACACACACACACTCGCGTGCGCACACACAAATATGTACACACACAAACACACGCACACACGCGCGCGCGTGCTTACACATACACAAAGACACACACACACGCACATTCACACACGTGTGCACACATACACACGCGTGCACATACACACACACACACACGCAAGCACATACACACACACACACGTGCGCACACACTCTGTCTCTCACACAGACACGCGCGCGCATGCACAAACACCCGCGTGCACACACACTCTGTCTCTCACACAGACACGCGCGCGCATGCACAAACACCCGCGTGCGCACACGCGTGCACACAAACACGCACACACGCATGCACACACACGCATGCACAGGCCCACACACACACACGCCCGTGCGCACACAGACACACACACGCACGTCCGTGCTCACACGTTCTCACACACACACACACGCCCGTGCACACAAAGACACACACACACACGTGCGCGCACACACTGGCACACACACAAACACACGCGCGCGCACAACAACACTCACACGCGCGCGCACACACACAAACACAAGCACACGCGCACACACACACGCACACACATGCACACACACACACACACATACATACGCGTGCGCACACTCTCTCTCACACACACCCACACGTGCGTGCACCCACACGTGCATGCACACGCACATGCACAAACACACATACGTGCGCACACACATACAAACAAACACAAGTGCACGCGTGCGCGCACATAGACACGCACGCACACATACAGACACACACACACACGCGCCCGCACACAAACGCACTTGCACACACACGCACGCACACACACAGGCACACGCGCGCGCGCGTGCGCTAACACACTCTCTCTCACACACACTCATACACGCACACACATACACACTCGCATGCGCACGCACTCACACACACACATACACGCACGCACATACGTACACACACACACACGCACGCATTCACTTACAGGAAAAAACCCGCGCGCGTGTACACACATAGACACACGCGCACACACTCACATACACACACATACGCAGACACGCACGCAGACACGCGTGTACACGCAGACACACATACGCAGACACGCACGCAGACACACGCGCACACTCATTTACACACACACACACACACACACACGCATGCGCACACACACACCCACACAAGCGCGCGCGAGTGCTTGCGCACGCACGCACGTGCTCGCAGAGACACACGCACACACGTGCACACACAAACACATGCATACACACTCACACATACACACACGCACACACACACACACACACAAATGTGTGCGCACACACACACGTGCGCACACGCAAACACACACACACACACGTGCTCACACGCTTGCACACATACAAACGCATGCACGCACGCCCTCACACACGGACACACACACGGACGCACGTGCTCACACACACAAACACACACGTGCGCACATACACACACTCACATGCAGGCACGCACGCACGCAGCCGCCCACATACATAGTCACGCACGTGTGCGCACACAGACACACACACGCACGCCCGTGCTCACACGTTCGTACACACACCCACACAAACGCCCATGCACACAAAGATACACACACGTGCGCGCACACACAGGCACACACACAAACACATTCGCGCACACACAGACGCATGCGCGCGCACACACACACACACACACAGACACATGCACGCGCACACACAAACGCACACACACACACACACACGCGTGCACACACACACTCTCTCTCTCTATCACTCACACACACACGCACGCACACACACACACACACAAACACACACATGCACACATGTGTACACACGCACATGCACAAACACACATACGTGCGCGCACACATACGAACGAACACAAGCGCACGCGTGCGCGCATATACACATACACACGCGTGCGCGCACATACAAACACAGACACGCGCATACAAACACGCTTGCACACACGCACACACACACACACACATACACACACACTTGCACACACACACACACACGCACGTGCACTAACACACTCTCTCCCACACACACTCATACACGCACACACATACACAAACACGTGCGCGCACACACACACGCATGCGCACGCACTCACAACCATACATACACGCACGCACGTACGCACAGACGCATACACTCACAGGCACACACACGCGTGCGCGTGTTCACACGTAGACACACGCGCACACACACACATACACACACATACGCAGACACGCACACACACACACACACGCGCGTGCACACACACACACAAGTGCACGCGAGTGCTTGCGCACACACACAGACACACGCGCGGACACAAACAATCACACGCGCGTGCTCGCACATACACACTCAAGTGCACACACACACACACATGCATACACACTCACACACACACACACACGCACGCACAAACGTGTGCGCACACGCGCACACACCCACACGCACGTGTGCACATGCTCGCACGCACACACACACGCGCACGCATGCACTTACACACGGACACACACACGCATGCACACGCACACAAACACGCACGCATGCACGTGCTCACACACACGTGCGCCCACACACATACGCAGGCACGCTAGCACGGACGCACGCAGCCGCGCACATACATACTAACGCACCTGCGCAGCAGACATACACACACGCGCGTGCCCTCACACACAGACACACACACAAACACACGCGCGCGCATATACAGAGACACACACACAAACGCGTGCGCGCACACACCAAAAAACGCGGGCGCGCGTGCATGCGTGCACACACACAAACGTGCACTCGCACACACGCATGCACCCACACGCGCATGCGCGCATACACACACACACACGCATGCTCTAACGCACGTCGCTCGCACACACATACCCATATACGCACACACACACCTGCACACACACACACATGCACACAAATACACACGCATACACACACACACACACACACCTGCACACAAATACACACGCACACACACACACACACGTATGCAAACATACACACGTGAGCACACGCGTGCGCATACACACACACACACACATGCGTACACGCGTGCGCACACACACGCCTGTGCGCATACACAAACACACAC
The DNA here is from genome assembly GCA_963859935.3 of Lathyrus sativus. NCBI lineage: Eukaryota > Viridiplantae > Streptophyta > Magnoliopsida > Fabales > Fabaceae > Lathyrus > Lathyrus sativus. Next base: position 172,165 of record CAWUDS030003024.1, read on the forward strand.
ACACACACGCACGCACACACACACTCACACGCACACACGCACTCTTGTGCACACAAAAACGCGCGTGCACACACAGACACACACACACACACACGCGTGCACACACTTTCTCACACACACACACACGTGCGCACGCACACGCATACACACACACACACACGTGCACGCACAAATACACAAACACACACACAAACACGAAAACACGCGCGCGCGCGTGCGCGCTCACATACGCACGCGCGCACTCACACACACACACGCGTGCGCACACTCTCTCTCTCTCACACACACACACGCATATGCAAAAACACACACACACAGAGACACACGCACACACACGCACACGCGCATGCACTAACGCACACCGCTTGCACACACATACCCACACACGCATACACATACGCACACACACATACACACACAGACGCGTGCGAACACACACACGTGCGCACACGCGCGCACACAGACACATACGTGCGCTTACGCTTGGATACACACACGCGCACACACACACACGCACGTGCGCACAAACAAACACACACACACACACACACACACACACACACATACATACACAAACGAACACACACACACACACACACACTCGTGTGCACACAAACACGCGCGTGCACACACAGACACACACACACACACACACACTCATACACACGCGTGCGCACACTCTCTCACGCACACACACACACACACACACGTGCACGCGCGCACACATGCACACACACACACACATACACACGTGCGCGCACAAATACTCACACACATACACACGCACGTGCACACACAAATACTCACACACATACACACACACACACACGAACACGCGTGCGCACACACACACATGTGCGTGCGCGTGCATATGCGCATAAACACATACAGGCACGCGCGTACACACATATACACGCTTTCGCATACTCTCTCTCACACACACACAAACACACACACACACACACACACACAAACACAGACACACAGACACACACACACGTGTACACATGCACACACACACACACACACATACACACACACACACACGCATGCTCACACTCTAACACACACACACACACACACATACACACACACACAGAGAGACATACACAAACACACACGTGCGTGCACAAACATACGAACACATGCGCGCGAACACACCCGCGCGTGGACGCACACACACATACACACGCGTGCGCACAATCACACTCACACACACACAAAGACACATGTGCGCGCGCTCACTCACACAAGCGCGCATGATCGTGCGCGAGAGCACAAACACACAAACAGACACGCGTGCGCGCGCACCCGCAAATGCACGCATGCACTAACGTACGCCGCTCGCACACACATACACACACACACACTTGCACACACACACACACACACACGTACACACAGACACAGACGCGTGCGCACACACACGTGCGCACACCCGCGCGCACACACACACACACACGTGCGCACACGCTCGCTCACACACGCACATACGTGCGCACACGCTCGCACACACACACACACACATGCACGCATGCACTCACACACGGACACACACACATACACATAAACACGCGCGCACATGCTCGCACACACACATACACGTGCGCACATGCTCGCACATACACACACGCATGCACTCACACACGGACGCGCATGCACGCACGCACTTACGCACGGACACACATATACAAAAACACGTGCCCACACACACACACACACGCAGGCACGCACACACACACATGGACACACGCAGACACACGCACCTTTACAGACATAGACACACACACACACGCGCGCGCGGGTGCGCACTCAAAGATACACACACAAACACACACGCGCGCACACGCATATACACACACACATACACACGAGTATGCGCGCTAAAAACCAAACACACGGAAGCATGCGAGCGCGTGCGCGCATACAAATGCGTACTCGCACACACACGCAGGCACGCACGCGCACACATATACACACACGCACCTGCGCAGACACAGAAACACACACGTGCGCGTGCCCGCGCACACAGACACACACACACAAATACACGCGCCCACACACAGGCACATGCGTGCGGGCGTACACACTGAAATACGCGCGCGCGCATATACAGGCACATACACACGCACACGCTCACACGCACACGCTCACGCGTGCGCACACTCTCTCTCTCACACACACACACAAACACACACACACACACACACACACACACGTGCGCGCATACCCACGTGCACACACACACACACACACGTGCGCGCACACATACAAACACATACACACGCACACGAGCGCACACATGAGTGCATACACACACACACACACGCACACGCGCGTGCACGCACATACACACACGGACACGCACACACACGCACAGACACACACACAGACACACGCGCACACACAAACGAGCTTGCACACACACACACACACACACACACACGTGCGCACACACAAACACGCTTGCACACACACACACTCACACACATACACACACGCGCGCGCTTGAGCTCACACACTTTCTCTCACACAAACTCACACATGCACACACATACACAAACACGTGCACGCGCGTGCAAACGCACCTACACACACACACACGCATGCACATGCACCCACACACACACACACACACACACACACACGTGTGCACGCACACTTAGACACACACCCACAAACAAACACGCGCGCGCGCACACATACAGACGTACACACACACATACACACAAACACGTACACAGAGACACACGCGTGCACGCATGCACACAAACACTCGCATAGGCGCGCGTGCGCCCGCGCACGCACACGCACGCACGAATGCACTAACGCACGCCGCTCGCACACACATACACACAAACACACACACACACACACACACATAAATACTCATAAACACACGCACACACACGCGTGCGCACACGCGCGTAAACACGCACTCGCGTGCACACAAACACGCCAGTGCACACACAGACACACACACGCACACAGAAACACACGCACGCACGCACACACACACGTGCGCGCGCCTACCCACACGCACACACACATACACGTGCGCGCACACATACACTCACAAATACGAAAACGCTCGCGCGCACACCCACACACACACGAATACACAAAGACGTGTGCACACACACACATACACAGACACACACACACACACACAAACAAAAATGCGCGTGCATCCAAACATACACACACGTGCGCGTACACACACACACACACTCACGCACGTGCTCACACACACAAACACACACGTGCGCACATACACACACTCACATGCAGGCACGCACGCACGCAGCCGCGCACATACATAGTCACGCACGTGTGCGCACACAGACACACACACGCACGCCCGTGCTCACACGTTCGTACACACACCCACACAAACGCCCATGCACACAAAGATACACACACGTGCGCGCACACACAGGCACACACACAAACACATTCGCGCACACACAGACGCATGCGCGCGCACACACACACACACACAGACACATGCACGCGCACACACAAACGCACACACACACACACACACGCGTGCACACACACACTCTCTCTCTCTATCACTCACACACACACGCACGCACACACACACACACAAACACACACATGCACACATGTGTACACACGCACATGCACAAACACACATACGTGCGCGCACACATACGAACAAACACAAGCGCACGCGTGCGCGCATATACACATACACACGCGTGCGCGCACATACAAACACAGACACGCGCATACAAACACGCTTGCACACACGCACACACACACACACACACATACACACACACTTGCACACACACACACACGCACGTGCGCTAACACACTCTCTCCCACACACACTCATACACGCACACACATACACAAACACGTGCGCGCACACACACACGCATGCGCACGCACTCACAACCATACATACACGCACGCACGTACGCACAGACGCATACACTCACAGGCACACACACGCGTGCGCGTGTTCACACGTAGACACACGCGCACACACACACATACACACACATACGCAGACACGCACACACACACACACACACACGCGTGCACACACACACACAAGTGCACGCGAGTGCTTGCGCACACACACAGACACACGCGCGGACACAAACAATCACACGCGCGTGCTCGCACATACACACTCAAGTGCACACACACACATGCATACACACTCACACACACACACGCACGCACGCACAAACGTGTGCGCACACGCGCACACACACACACGCACGTGTGCACATGCTCGCACGCACACACACACGCGCACGCATGCACTCACACACGGACACACACACGCATGCACACGCACACAAACACGCACGCATGCACGTGCTCACACACACGTGCGCCCGCACACATACGCAGGCACGCTAGCACGGACGCACGCAGCCGCGCACATACATACTAACGCACCTGCGCAGCAGACATACACACACGCGCGTGCCCTCACACACAGACACACACACAAACACACGCGCGCGCATATACAGAGACACACACACAAACGCGTGCGCGCACACACCAAAAAACGCGGGCGCGCGTGCATGCGTGCACACACACAAACGTGCACTCGCACACACGCATGCACCCACACGCGCATGCGCGCATACACACACACACACGCATGCTCTAACGCACGTCGCTCGCACACACATACCCATATACGCACACACACACCTGCACACACACACACATGCACACAAATACACACGCATACACACACACACACACACACACACCTGCACACAAATACACACGCACACACACACACACACACACACGTATGCAAACATACACACGTGAGCACACGCGTGCGCATACACACACACACACATGCGTACACGCGTGCGCACACACACGCCTGTGCGCATACACAAACACACACACACACGCACGCATACACACACTCACACGCACACACGCACTCTTGTGCACACAAAAACGCGCGTGCACACACAGACACACACACACACACACGCATGCACACACTTTCTCACACACGTGCGCACGCACACGCATACACACACACACACACGTGCACGCACAAATACACAAACACACACACAAACACGAAAACACGCGCGCGCGCGTGCGCGCTCACATACGCACGCGCGCACTCACACACACACACGCGTGCGCACACTCTCTCTCTCTCACACACACACACACGCATATGCAAAAACACACACACACAGAGACACACGCACACACACGCACACGCGCATGCACTAACGCACACCGCTTGCACACACATACCCACACACGCATACACATACGCACACACACATACACACACAGACGCGTGCGAACACACACACGTGCGCACACGCGCGCACACAGACACATACGTGCGCTTACGCTTGGATACACACACGCGCACACACACACACGCACGTGCGCACAAACAAACACACACACACACACACACATACACACACAAACGAACACACACACACACACACACACTCGTGTGCACACAAACACGCGCGTGCACACACAGACACACACACACACACACACACACACACTCATACACACGCGTGCGCACACTCTCTCACGCACACACACACACACACACACACACACACACACGTGCACGCGCGCACACATGCACACACACACACACATACACACGTGCGCGCACAAATACTCACACACATACACACGCACGTGCACACACAAATACTCACACACATACACACACACACACACGAACACGCGTGCGCACACACACACATGTGCGTGCGCGTGCATATGCGCATAAACACATACAGGCACGCGCGTACACACATATACACGCTTTCGCATACTCTCTCTCACACACACACAAACACACACACACACACACACAGACACACAGACACACGCACACGTGTACACATGCACACACACACACACACACATACACACACACACACACGCATGCTCACACTCTAACACACACACACACACACATACACACACACACGGAGAGACATACACAAACACACACGTGCGTGCACAAACATACGAACACATGCGCGCGAACACACCCGCGCGTGGACGCACACACACATACACACGCGTGCGCACAATCACACTCACACACACACAAAGACACATGTGCGCGCGCTCACTCACACAAGCGCGCATGATCGTGCGCGAGAGCACAAACACACAAACAGACACGCGTGCGCGCGCACCCGCAAATGCACGCATGCACTAACGTACGCCGCTCGCACACACATACACACACACATACTTGCACACACACACACACACACACACGTACACACAGACACAGACGCGTGCGCACACACACGTGCGCACACCCGCGCGCACACACACACACACACGTGCGCACACGCTCGCTCACACACGCACATACGTGCGCACACGCTCGCACACACACACACACACATGCACGCATGCACTCACACACGGACACACACACATACACATAAACACGCGCGCACATGCTCGCACACACACATACACGTGCGCACATGCTCGCACATACACACACACATGCACTCACACACGGACGCGCATGCACGCACGCACTTACGCACGGACACACATATACAAAAACACGTGCCCACACACACACACACACGCAGGCACGCACACACACACATGGACACACGCAGACACACGTACCTTTACAGACATAGACACACACACACACACGCGCGCGCGGGTGCGCACTCAAAGATACACACACAAACACACACGCGCGCACACGCATATACACACACACATACACACGAGTATGCGCGCTAAAAACCAAACACACGGAAGCATGCGAGCGCGTGCGCGCATACAAATGCGTACTCGCACACACACGCAGGCACGCACGCGCACACATATACACACACGCACCTGCGCAGACACAGAAACACACACGTGCGCGTGCCCGCGCACACAGACACACACACACAAATACACGCGCCCACACACACGCACATGCGTGCGGGCGTACACACTGAAATACGCGCGCGCGCATATACAGGCACATACACACGCACACGCTCACACGCACACGCTCACGCGTGCGCACACTCTCTCTCTCACACACACACACAAACACACACACACACACACACACACACACACACGTGCGCGCATACCCACGTGCACACACACACACGTGCGCGCACACATACAAACACATACACACGCACACGAGCGCACACATGAGTGCATACACACACACACACACACACGCACACGCGCGTGCACGCACATACACACACGGACACACACACACACGCACAGACACACACACAGACACACGCGCACACACAAACGTGCTTGCACACACACACACACACACACACACACACACACACACGTGCGCACACACAAACACGCTTGCACACACACACACACTCACACACATACACACACGCGCGCGCTTGAGCTCACACACTTTCTCTCACACAAACTCACACATGCACACACATACACAAACACGTGCACGCGCGTGCAAACGCACCTACACACACACACACGCATGCACATGCACCCACACACACACACACGTGTGCACGCACACTTAGACACACACCCACAAACAAACACACGCGCGCGCACACATACAGACGTACACACACACATACACACAAACACGTACACAGAGACACACGCGTGCACGCATGCACACAAACACTCGCATAGGCGCGCGTGCGCCCGCGCACGCACACGCACGCACGAATGCACTAACGCACGCCGCTCGCACACACATACACACAAACACACACACACACACACATAAATACTCATAAACACACGCACACACACGCGTGCGCACACGCGCGTAAACACGCACTCGCGTGCACACAAACACGCCAGTGCACACACAGACACACACACGCACACAGAAACACACGCACGCACGCACACACACACGTGCGCGCGCCTACCCACACGCACACACACATACACGTGCGCGCACACATACACTCACAAATACGAAAACGCTCGCGCGCACACCCACACACACACGAATACACAAAGACGTGTGCACACACACACACATACACAGACACACACACACACACACACAAACAAAAATGCGCGTGCATCCAAACATACACACACGTGCGCGTACACACACACACACACTCACGCACGTACGCTCGCACGCACACACACACACACGCGTGCGCACACCCAAACACACACATAAACACGCACGCACGCACGCGCGCCCACACACACACACCTGTGCAAACATACACACACACACACGCTTACCCGCACACACGTTCGCACACACACATAGGCACAAAAGTACGCACACGCGCACACACACACACACGCACCGACGCAGACACAGACACACGCACGAACAAACAAACACACATGCGCGCGAACACACATAGACACATACACACGCACGCACACACGCACACACACACACACACACACGCATGCACACACGCGTGCGCACACTCTCTCTCACACACACATACACAAACACGCACACACACAAACATACACATGCGCGCATACACACATGCACACACACACACACACGTGCGCGCACACATACACACACATACACACGAACACGAGCGCACGCGTGCACGCATACAAACACACGCGCGTGCACGCACATACACACACACGGACACACACGCACACACAAGCACAGACACACAAACGCGCGTGCACACACACACCCAAACACAAACAAATGCGCGCGCGTGCGCTCACACACACTCACACACGCATGCACATACAAAAACGCGCGCGCGCACACACACAAACACACGCGCGTGCGCGCGTATTAACGCACTTACACACACACATACGCATGCACCCACACACACACACACATACACGCACACACGTACCCAGGCACACATGCACGCATACACTCACAGACACACACACGGCGCGTGTATACACATAGACACGCGCGCACACACACGCATACACACACACATATGCAGGCACGCAGGCACGCGCACACACACACAGACACACGCACGTATGCATGCATGCACTAACGCACGCCGCTCGCACACACACACACGCATACGCACACGCGCGTACATACACACACACACAACACACATGTACACACACATGCACACGAATACACACGCACGTACACACGTACTCGCGTGCATACACAGACACACACACACACACACTCACAAACACACACGGGTGCACACACTCTATCACACACACACACACAAACACACACACACGTGCACGCACACATACAAACACACACAAACAAGCGCGCGCGCGTGCACACACACACGCACAGACACACACACACACACGCATACACAAACGCGCGCGTACACACACACAAGCATGCGCATGCGTGCAAACACACACACTCACGCACACACGACCACACGAACGCACGCACACACGCACTCACACACGCGCACACACACAAACACGCACGCACGCAAACACACACAAACACATATGCGTAGACACACACACACACACGAGTGCGCCCAAACTTAGACACATACACACACACAAACAAACGCGCGCGCACACAAAGGCATGAACACACACAGGCACGCATGCACGAACGCACGCCGCTCGCACACACACACACACACACAACACACGCGCGCGCACACACACACACGCAGACGCGCGTGCGCTTGCTCACCTACACACATACACACACGCGCGCACACACACACATATACACGCACAGACACACACGCACTCGCGTGCACGTAAACACGCACGTGCGCACACAGACACCCACACACACATGCACACACACACACGCGTGCGCATACTCTCTCTCTCTCTCACACACACATAAACACACACACACACACACACAAACATAGACACACACACGTACGTGCGCATACACGTACGCACACACACAACACACAAACAGGCGCGCACACGTGCGATGACACATACACACACGCGCGCGTGCACGCGCATACACCCACGCACACACACGGACATACACACACACACTCGCATACACAAACGCGCGTGCACACACACACACACTCACACGCACACACAAACACGCGCGCGCGCGTGCCCACGCTCTCTCTCTCTCTTACACATACACACACATGCGCGCACGCACACACAAACCCACACACGCACTCGTGTGCGCACACACAAATACGTAGACACACAAACACACGCACACACACACACACGCACACGCACACGCACATTCACACACGCATGTACACATACACGTACGTGTGCATACACACGGATACACACACACACACAAGCACACACACACACACACGTGTGCACACTCTCTCTCTTTCACACACACACACACACACGTGTGCACACTCTC
>CAWUDS030003024.1:187500-220609 GCA_963859935.3 Lathyrus sativus
ATATAACTTATGAATTGATCCATACCAGGATTGAAATCTCTATTTGACCTGAAAGAATAATTTCCTTCATAAAGCGCAATACAAAATATCTGCAGTCAATCCCATTGCACTGACGAGGACACTGTAAATGGAAAAACAAACGAACATTTATCAGTATATATAGTTTAAATAGTTTTATCAAGTAGAACCACTATAACAATCAAACATGGGAAAATATACCTCCATTCTGATCCAGCTGATGTTGTTAGTCTCCCTTTTTGGCACTGTTGCATCTCTTTGTGCTCTGAATATTTGTATAACTCTAACATAATATAAACGCATATTTAGAATAATGTCACATAATAAATAAAGATATATAACTATTCAGAACAGTATATCTCATCACTTACGTATCAACCATGTTCTTCAGATCAGGATATTTTGTTGTATCGTCATCCAATAAATCTATATAATACATTATTTCTTTCATCGGATTAATCGCGAGCAACAACCAGTGTCCACTATAAAATAAGACAACAGTTTAGACGGAAATGTTATATAGATTAATGGCAAAAATAGAATAATTATAATAAATGAATTTAGAATAAAATCTAACCCATGGCCAGTAATATATGGCAACAAGAACAACTTCTCTGTAGTCGCGGCCATAAATCTTTGGACCATGTAATCTTTGACAATATTTGGTGTGTGCTCTATTGCCCGTGCGTTGATACAACTAGCAGATAAGAATGTGAATATGGAAGTCAAATCATGCGGGACCAACAACTTGTCATACATGAGCCTAAAAGAAAAACATAATCAACATTAGAATATTCAGTTAAATGAGCAAATTTTAAAATGTTCAATTATTTAATTAAAATGGATCAGAGTACCTGATGTAGGAATGCATAACACCGACGCCTAATTCAGAATGTTGGAAAACCTGGTCAAAATCCTCCTTAGCAAGTGTTTCGGGATATTCAAAACCGAAAATACCTTCCTCCATAGGTATTTGATGGATGCCACCCTCAACCATATCTGTTGTTCCTATATATGTTTTAAGGCACATCCTAAATCGAGGAACAAATGCTTTTTTTGACTCGGTCTTTTTTTGTTGGTCACCTTGGAAGTTTCAGGCATCTTACCCTTGCTGACTTGTTGCAACTGCTGATCATGAACCTAAAAGTCATATATAAGTTCAGTAATTAATGTATAATAAGATAACCATGTAACTGTATTAGTACCTGTTTCTTTGATGCAGCTGAATCGGTATCCCGCATAATAATTCTATCATCTTTTGATTTGGATTTTGTAGGAGTCTAAGATCATTATGTAAAATAAGAAAATAAGAAAATGTAAATATAAATAAGAAAATAAGAAAATCGAGGAACATTTGAATATGAGATTAGCTAGGTTCATAATGGTGTTCAACATACCTCATCATCTATGTAAATGAGATTTGTCGGCCATGCAACATACGCTCCTATTGCGTCTCCCACCACTGTTGCGTCTGAAACTTCATCTGGTATAGGCAACAACGCACCCCCCTCTAATGCAATATCAATCGATATTTTTAAATATCCAGGAGTGAGCGGTTTATGGTGAAGTAATTCTCCTAGATTGTTATGCACATTTCCCTTTCCAACCAAGCAATAAGTCGGTAACGATAAATATAGCCGACAAGGTGAAATGCCCTAAACAAATAATGATGCCGATTAATCTGTCAATTAAGAAAATTGTGCTAAATTAATTAATTTCAATGTAATATATACAATTACCTCTAGAAGCTTCTGCAGACAACCGATACTATCTTTTTCACTAGCATCTTTACCCTCTGGACCACGCCTTTCCGCCCATGTATCTTTCTTTGTCCTTCTGTAATTCCCGAATCTGGGCTTTCAATTCCTCCAACGTATCCATCACTTCTTTATTGGTAGGATTTTTTTCGTTGGCTTCTTATACAGCTGTGATGGAGTGACGTCAAATCCCTTACCCCTCACACGCCCAGAATACTCAGGGATATTTAACACCCGACTCAGTATGCTCCTGCAATCCTCGTCCTCAGCTGGAGTTATACTCTGGGATAGAGTCTCCTGAAATATAGATAAAAGCATATATAAATATATTATACACTTTTGATCAGTTACTAACAAAACTAATGTTGTACTTACACATCGTTCAAACACTTGTTGAACTTCTTCCTGAACGACTCTATCTCTTCCCACACGGGCAGCCTTCCACACAACATGGTCTGGAAGAGATGTCACGTCACTTTTCTCCTCTTTTATCTGCACATTAAGACGGATAATAAACCATTCGTATGCTATTATATATACTTACTAATTTTGGTAACTATATCATATTAAATCATTTATATATACTTACTATTTTTTGTTCTAAGCGTGCATATCCCAAACGCCTTTTTTTGTATGGATACGCGGGTTTTGATACCCGTTGCCGATTAACGTTACTCACAACCTGAAAAAACAAGTTTAAGTCATATCAGAACTCTTGTGGAAGAAATATATATACTATACATTATTCATGATAAGTTGTACTTACTAAAAATTCTTTGGTTCTTCGCTTCACAACAAATGTCTCCCATTCTTCTTCCGAAATCAGATCAGCGTACTTTTTTGGACTCTCTGAGTCAATAAAGTTTCCATCAAAATCTTTGAAAAACTTGTTCGTTAAAAATGCTCTGAATCCCCTCAGTCGTTTACCGGCCAATTGAAGACAATATTTTCTTCTGCAATCATCAATATTAAAAGATCGCTGCAAACAAATACACATACATATAACATGTTAGTATAATTAATTTAAAGATATAATCGTCAACATAATTAAAAATAATAAAGTATCATACATGTATCTCGCTCCAAATTTTGTCTTTAGCCGGTTTTAGCGACTCAATTCTCCAATTATCGTAAGTAATCGGAATTTGCGAACGTACAAGTGCTCCAATGTAACTTGTCAGCATCGCACCTTTAGGCTCAACTAATTGATCTCATTCATTCCAATGCACATCATACTTAACACCCTTATCTCTCGCACTGATGATTTTTTTCATAATCGTTATTCCTCTTTTGATATCGCCTTCAATGTCTTTTGTTGTTTCATTTCCATCATGTGATGTTTCCTCATTGTTGGCCATAATACATGTAATTCAGAAAAACCAAAGTATCAAATGAATGACATGCAAATATGTAAATAAGAAATATATACATAAGAAATGTATAAATAAGAGAAACACATACATAATTTTATTGAATGACATAATATGTAATTGTATTGCATGATAGAAATATGTAATTTTATTCAATGAGACAATATGTAATTTAACAAGTACCTTTGTCACTAAGATCTCTTTCTTTTCTTAGTTGGAACGTGGTTTACTTGTCTCTTAACAACATGGACGGATGGATTAATCCAAATTCCCTCGTTATGATTATTTCTAATATATGATTCGTCCGCTCTAATATTCTCATCTGGATCATCTATAATATAAGATTCCTTCTCAACATCAACATTCCCTTTGTCTCCAATGTTATCATCGATTACTTTGTTGGAAAAAAGAACTATAGACCATTTCGTACTTGTCGGATTAGTGACATAGAACACTTGTTTAGCTTGCGTGGCTAGAATAAAAGGCTCATCTTTGTACCCCACCTTATTAAGATCCACTTGCAAAAATCCTGACTTATCCATTCGTATGCCACTATTATTTTTAACCCACTTGCATCCAAAGATAGGAATCTGAAACTTTTCATAATCAAACACCCAAATGCGCTCGATAACACCAAAATACGACAGATTCGCATATTTGGGGTTTAAGTCTTTCACACTTGAAATGTGCATTGCTTCGGCAAGCACGGTGACACCACTATTTTGCATTGTACTCTTATCATCTTATTCTTTGGTATAAAATGTGTATCCATTAATTGCGTATGCGCTATAAGAAAACACATGCAAACTTGGACCATATGCTAAACATCTCAACCTTTTTGTTATTGAAGCGGGATCAGAATAAAACTTTGAAAAAATATAATCCTTGAACCATGTTATAAAACTTCGATTGTGCTCACGTACTATCCAATTTTCATTTCGATTCAGATTTAAACCTCGAAGAACGTCCTTGTGCATTTCAACATACGACTCAACCTCAATGTCATTGTGCAGAACATACAAATGCACTTGCTCTCATTCATCCTTTGAAACTGTCACAACTTTATTTCCAATTAACTGTTTACCTACTATTTTTTCAACAACATTAGATTTTGGGAGGCCAATAGATTGAACGTTGGACAAATATTCAGTACAAAACTCAATAGCTTCTTCAACAATGTATCGTTCAACAATACATCCCTCTGGTCGGCTTCGGTTTTTCACATACCCTTTCAATATTTTCATATAACGTTCAACAGGGTACATCCATCTCATATAAGCTGGTCCACACAATTGTGTCTCTTTCACAAGATGGACAACTAGATGTACCATTATGTCAAAAAATGATGGAGGAAAATACATTTCAAGCTGACACAAAATACAGGATCGATCACCTTACTACAAATTGACCTGAAGAAAAAACACAATTTAGTTATTGCGCCTCTCACTTTTTCTAGCAAAATAGAACGTATACCTATTGGTAGAAAGTTTTCCATTATAACATGGCAATCACGTGTCTTTAAACTCTTTAACTTAAGGTCTTTCATAGAAACAAGTCTTCTAATATCTGAAGAGTATCCTTCTGGAACTTTAACTTCACTCAGAAACTTACACAATATCTTTTTCTCCTTTCTAGATAAAGTATAAGCAGCAGGTGGTAGATATGTGTGATTTCCTTTCTTCAAGGGTCCTAATCTTATTCCCATTGCTACCAAGTCCTTTCTTGCTTTAAGGCCATCCTTAGACTTTCCTTGTATATTGAGTAACGTACCAATAACACTTTCAAATACATTTTTTCAATATGCATAACATCAAGAAAATGTCTTACATATAACTACTTTCAATACGACAACTCAAACAAGATTGACCTCTTCTTCCACCCACGTGTGACAATACTATGTGCAAAAGGCTTACCAAACTGAGTACTCACATCTTTCACCTTTTCAAAAAAATTTTCGCCGGTCAATGTAGGTGGAGCTTTACGTTGTTCTGAATTTCCATTGAATGCTTTTCTCCATCCACGGTAGTGATTACTAGAATTTAAGAATCTACGATGACCGAGAAAGACATTCTTCTGACCAAATTCCAACCGCGTCCAATCTGTGTTTTCTTCACAGATAGGACACGCACATTGACCTTTAATGCTATACCCCGATAGATTTTTGTATGCTGGAAAATCATTAATTGTGCCAAACAACACCGCCCTCAAATTGAAACTTCCTTTCCTATATCCATCATAAACCTCCACACCGTTCTTCCACAAACTTTTTAAGTCTTCGATTAAAGGTGTCAGGTATACGTCTATGTCATTCCCTGGTTGTTTAGGGCCAGAAATTAACATAGATAACATCATGTACTTACGCTTCATACATAGCCGTGGAGGTAGGTTATAAATCATAATAATTACAGGCCAGGTGAAATGTGAGATACTCTGCAGACCATGCATATTCATTCCATCAGTCGATAATGTCAAGCGAAGGTTTCTATCTTCTTCTCCAAAATCAGGATAATCATTATCAATTTTCATCCACTGTGGTGAATCTTCCGGATGTCGATACTTCCCATCTATAATTCTATCATCTGCATGCCAAGTCAGGTGTTTTGCATCTGTTTCACTATGAAACATGCGTCTAAATCTCGGAATTATAGGAAAATACCATAAAACTTTTGCTGGTGACAACTTTTTCTTATACCGAGATACACCGCATTTAGGACACTCGTTTAATGATGCATATTCATTTCGAAACAAAATGCAATCATTTGGACAAGCATGTATCTTATCATAGCTCACGCCAATAGAGCATAACATTTTTTTAGCTTCATAGGTTCGAATGGGAAGAATATTATCCTCCGGAAGCATCTCTTGAAGTAGGGCTAACAACTCTGTGAAACTTTTATCCGACCATCCATTACCCGCCTTTAAGTTGTACAGCTTTAATACCGTAGACAATCTTGTGAAAGTAGTGCAACCTTTATACAACGGTTTCTCTGCATCGCTTACCAACCTCTCAAACACCTTGGGATAATCTTGAAGATCTTCTTCAAGTGCTTCTCCAATCTCTTCGACTCGATCACAATCATATGTATCTCTGCCATTGTCCTTTGAAGCATAGGTCGTACTATCCCCGGGTTCGACATTCTCGTTACTTATCTCACCATGTAATGTCCAACATGTATAACTTCGATCAATTCCATGTCTCATTAAATGAGATTCCAACTCAACAACGTCAATTCGACGCCCATAACAGCAACCTAAGCAAGGACATGTGATCCTACTGGGGTCTTTGGCGTGTTCAACAACAAACTTAATGAATTTTGATACCCCACTCTCGTACTCTTTAGACAATCGATTGGAAGACATCCATTTTTTATCCATACTAATTGAGTAGTCTAAACTAAACTAAGAAAGTTAAACAAATATACAGAGAATACCTGTAAAGAAATCAATAACCCCTAAGAAAGCTGCACAGTAGGATGCTTGAAAACAATCACAATCTTGCTCTTCACAGGTAACCCCTATAACAGACAAAATTAATAACATCATCAACATTAATTTACTAAATATTAATTTTTACTAACATATTAATTTATACTATTTTGGTAAATTAAATGTTACTAAATTAGTAAGACGGTACAAAATGCAAATCTTCCCACATAATATTATTAATACTCAATATACCTGAGAAAAATTGACTATAACAGGAAGAATATGTGCCACACAATCTTGAGGCTCCAACAATTTTCCAAGAGCTGCACAACCCTCAACAGCAAGAAGCCGAACAGAATCTTGATCTACAAGAACAAGAATCAATATCAAAAGAGTAGTTCTCATCAACGGTATCAACAAAAACAAGTCAATAACTCAGAAAAGAAGTAACACTAACATCATATAATCCAGAAAAATGAAATACTAAGACAATAATCCAAAAAAATGAAAAATGAAAAACTTCATATACCGTAACAATGGCGGAAATGCGCTACAAAGGCTGTCGAAAACGGACGGTCAAATGAAGGAAATATGCAACACAGGCTGAACGGAGGTGAGCGACGGAGGAACGACAGTTGGACGGAGGAGGGCGACGGCCGGTCGTGGTGAATAGGGTTCTGGTTCGCAGAGAAGAGAAAGAAAGAATGAAGAACGCGCGAGCTAGCAATGTGTTAAGTTTTTTTAAAAAATTCTGTGATATTTTAATTTAATTATAATAACACCTATGGCAGCGCTTTTTAATACCTACAGCAGCGCTTCTCAAAGCGCTTTCTTTTCTAAATCATATAGCAGCGCTTCACAAGTAAAGCGCTTTCTTTAAAATTCTGTGATATTTTATTTTAATAATAATAACATCTATGGCAGCGCTTTCTATCTACCTACAGCAGCGCTTCAAAAGCGTTGTCTTAACCCATGGATATAGCAGCGCTTTACATGGAAAGCGCTTTCTTTGGCACACACCTACAGCAGCGCTTTATAAAGCGCTTTCTTTGGCACACCCTACAGCAGCGCTTTAGAGAAGCGTTGTCTTAGCCCATGCCTTTAGCAACCCTTTAGCAGCGCTTTTCCTAAAAGCGCTGTCGTAGGTATGCTGTTTTTTTTCTTTTTTTTTTATTACACTATAGCAGCGCTTATTAAAAAGCGCTGTCTTTGGTAGGCAAATTTTTTCTTTTTCTTTAATGACTCTTTAGCAACGCTTTTTTTAAAAAGCGTTGTCTTTGTATGCGCTGCTAAAAGTCAATTATGTTGTAGTGCACGTGCACACACATACACACACACAAACACAGACACGCACACGTGCGCGCACACACATACACACATACACACATAAACACAAACGTGTGCGCGCACACACACATACACACACACACACACACACACGTGCACGCACACGCAGACACACACACACACAAACACGCATGCACACACACACACAGACACATGCGTGTGCGTGCACATACACACAGACACGCGCACGCGCACACACACACAAACACTCGTGGGCACGCGCACTGTAACAGCCTAATTTTCAATAATTAATTATCTGTGTTAATTAATTGAGTTATTTGGATTATTCTAATTATTTGAATAATTAGATGATTGTTTAAATGGATTTATAGATGTTTGAGAGAGAGAATATATTGGATAGAAATAAAGGGAAAGATATATATATGAGGAAGTGGAAAAGAAAAGAAAGGAGGAAGAGAAAAGAAAGGGAAAGAAAGAGAAAGAAGAGAAAAGGAGGAGAAAAAGAGGAAACTTGGAAAATCATCAAGAACATCCTCTAGCTCCCGATTAATCGAGGTAAGGGTGTGAAATCTTACTATCTTAATCATTGTGTATGTGTGTTGGATTGTTTGGGTGTTTTTTTTTAATATTTTCCATTTTAGGTTGGAAGTGGATTTAATCGGTAGAAACTGAGTTTTATCGGTTAGAATTTGGAATAGGCGGTGTAGTAAAGTCGGATGATGAGTGGGATGTGCTACTGGAACTGATTTGGATTAAATCGATTGGTTTTGTGAGGTTTAGGCTTTTGAACAGCCATGGAAGTTCTGATCTCGCAGGTTCGCCAGGCGAAGCCCAGCGAACGGTAGCGAATCAAGTCAGAACCAAACACCCTATCTTCGTTGGCAAGTTCGTCAGGCGAATGAGAGTGGCGAAGGTTCGCTAGGCGAGTGTGCTAGCGAGTAATTCCAGAATAGCTCCCAGTGGTCTTCGCTGGCAAGTTTGTCAGGCGAACGTTGCAGCGAAGGTTCGCCAATGGCTTCGCCAGGCGAAGGTTGGCGAATGGGACAACATTTGTTTTATTTTGATTGTTTCCATCCAATGTTGATGTCTTTGGTTTTAGCACGTAGCGAATAGCTTGTGTACGTTGTGCTGTGGGTAGCCGTATGGCGTGAATCCTAGATTATGAATTGATTGTGAATATGTGGCCTTTTGACATATGTGATGCGTTGTTTAAATTAATTAAAAATGCATTATTGGGTGGGATTGAGTTTGTTGCCGTTTGGCACGATAATTGTGAGTTATGAATGTGAATCTAGTATGAAACAATATGAGATGAATGACGAATATAGGATAAATATATTTGCGAGTGTATATTGAACGTACGTGTTGATGCGTGACGAATGATGAATGCTATATACATTGTGAAGGTATGATTACCGTATGTGATATGTAATGAATGCATGAGTATGTTTGCAAACACGTCTGCATGTTGTATCGGTTGATCCCGCGGAGGATCTGCAGAGACATCGTGTGCCCTTGTGGGGTGTGAGCGATGGTCTATAATTGATTAGGTCATTTTTCATGTGAAACATCATAATTGCATACTTGTGTGTCTGATTCCTCGGAGAATCTGCAGAAGCTCGTATGTTGCGATGGTTATATTGATTCCTCGGAGAATCTACAGAACCTCGTGTTCCCTTGTGGGGTGTGAGCGATGGTTATTTATTGATCCCTCGGAGGATTTGCAGAACCTCGTATGTTACGATGGTTATATTGATTCCTCGGAGAATCTGCAGAACCTCGTGTGCCCTTGTGGGGTGTGAGCGATGGTTATTTTTTGTTCTTCAATTGAACCTGCTGAAATGAGTCGGTACCGCATTTGCATCTGCATAGAGTCGTGTGTCGGTCTCTATGAGTTGCATGTTGTCATCTTTATATGATGCATTGGTGAAATAAACATGATTGTAAATGTTTATGTGAAAATGATGTGAATTATAGAAGTATGATTGTATATGCTTATATGATTGGCGGTAAATGAAATATAATGTATAAGTCTATGTGGATTAATTGTAATTGTGAATGTATGCATGATAAAATACTTGGTTTTATACATATATACATTATGATGTATGATAGTGGATTGTGAGGCATTGTAGTGAGAAACTGTGAAATATATATATATTCTGTACTTGTGCATTGATTATTATGGTAATATTTCTCACCCTTCTGCTGGAATGATGTCCTACATGACATCATGCAGGTACCAAGGAGTAGTACTAGTAGTAGTTGCGAGGTCGTTGTTGGTGCAACTATTAGTATTTAAAAATGTTGGGTCAAGTCATGCTCTGGTTATGTAACACTGGGATCGCGGGGTTTATGCCTTAGAGATATATTGTATATTCTAAGTTGTGTTTTCAATGTATTTGAAATATGTGATAATGGCCTCTGTGCCTAAGTGTTGATGATTATGTGATGAACATGAATTTTCTGTGAAGAGTTATGTAAACCAAATTGAATCCGCTGCTTCATGCAAGATGAAAATTTAATAGAATGACTATTTATTTCAATGTTACATGAGTATGACAGGTGAATGTTAAGATTTTGTAATTATGTGTGACGCCCTTTGTGAAAGCATGTTAATTTACTCTGATTAAATATGTATTTTTCTGTGGGGTTTAAAAGGGTGTTACAATAGTGGTATCAGAGCAGGTCGGTTCATCCGACCAAGTTGTCTAATGTTGGTTGTTCCCTTGTACGCGACATGTGTGTGAAACACTGTTGGTACGTGTTTGTTGTCTAGTCTTCGTCTGTAGAAGTGGGAATGATCCAAGTGGGGGAAAACTCATGCTTCTCCAGGTTGCTGCAAAGTGTGGAGTTGTAGCTCAATGTGGTTGAATGCCCATACAGTTTGGTAAAGATGGTTTATACCCCATCATGATTTCGGCTGTCTATTGACAAATTGAGGAACTGATCACCCTTAATCTCTTGTTGATAGTAGTTTGGATTGTGTTGGATAGGATGGACGTGTCTTGCAAGCTTAGATGGCGTGAGTAGTGAATTGTCTGGAGTTCAGCTGGGTGCTTGAGAATTGTTTGGGCGGGTCAGCTCAGAACAGTGTTGAAGTGTTTGAATTTTGATGGAAATCTTCGAGTTATAATGGAAGTGGGAAGGTTGGCGATTTGCCGATTGATTGTGGTTGTTTGAAGAGTTATCTTTACAAGGTAGTGATTAGCAGTCAGAACGTGAGGTGGAGTTGTGACCGACTCAGTTACAGGAACCGGTCCGAGAGTGAGGACTCTATATGGTATGTTTGTTTGGATGGACAAGGATTGAATCGATGGAGTAGTTTTGAGACTGGTATCGAGCGTGTGTGTTGTGACGACAGATTGTGAAGCCGAGTATGTAAGTGTGGATAGTGACATCTTATGGATGTTAAAGAAAGTAAGAATGTGGAGTGCAAATCGGTGTAACTCGGCCTTTAAGTGTTCCAAGAGTTGAGGATGTGTTGAATGGTCTTCTAAGTGTGAAATTGTTATAGTATATTGAATTCTGAGATCGCAGCTTTTTACGGAATCGAAATCGGACACTCGGAAGTCAGGTAACAGTCGAAAATGAGATTTCGGACTGTCATGTTCGCCAGAACCTTCGCCTAGCGAGCATGCTAGCGAACGACTCGCTACTATGTTCGCCTGGCGAGGAAGTCCTGGGCAGAGAAAGTTGTTTTGGTGTTTTTGTCGTAACGGGAGAACCGTAACTCGGAATGACGCACGGTTCGAAGCGTTGGAAAGTTAGTCCAAAGATCTAGATGATGGTGGAGTATTGGGATGGAATTAAGTTAATTATTGAAGGATTATTTTTGGATTTTGTTGTAGATGAAGAGCGTGTGGTGTGTGTTTCCGCCATAACTTGCGAGAGTGAGTATCCGTTTGGCATGGGATTTTCCCTACTTGATGGAGCGAGGAAATGGTTGTGTTAACCTATGATATTTTGGTGTATTCAAAGAAGATATGGAATCATGTTGAGCATGGGGAACTTAAGTTATCAGTGTGAGAGGGAAAGCAGTTTTTATGCCAAGGCGAGGAGGGTTTCAAAGAGTTTCGGAGAGCTATCAACAGCTCGTTTGTAGATTCTTACCGAAATTCGACAGAATTGTTTATCGTGGTTTGTGATGCCTCGTGGGTATGTTTGGGAGTTATGTTAAGTGCAACATCAGTGAGTTTAGTTACTTGAATGCAATTTAAAGTATATAAGAGGAATTATCTGACAAGTGACTTAGAGTTGGTTGTTATTGTGTCTGTGTCGGAGTTGGAGGCTCCAATTGGTTAGTGTGAGATTTGAAACGGTTGGTGATCTCAAGAGCTTAAGGTATTGGTTTGAATTGGGAGATTTGAATATGAGGCAGAGGAAAACGATTGGGACTCCTGAGGGATTATGGTTTTAGATTGAATTACCATTCGGGTAGAGCAACACAGTAGCTGATGCATCGATTTGAAAATTTGGTATATACTGATGATGATGGTCTAATTTGATGAATTAAGTCGAAGGACTGATTTTCATATTAATGGGAATGGTATCATGAGATGTCGGGATAGAGTTATGTTCTAGTTATTATTATGCGGAATAAGAGTATCGAGGTAGATGGAGTATCCATCCTAGTGCTATAAAGATGTAACCGGATTTGAGGAATATGGTTTTAATTGAGTGATTTTGGATGGAATGACTAGATTGGCTCTTTTCCTACCAATGAGGATTAATCATTCTATGTTGGAGCTGGTTGAGATGGATATCATTAAAGTGATAAAGATTGTATGAGGTATCATCGAATATTGTGTCAGATAGGGATCTGAAGCGTTGTGTGGTAGGAGGTGTAGGACTCCTTTGTATTGTTGTGATTCAGGCGAGAGCGTTGTGCTCGGACCTGAGGATTGTGTAAGAGGCGACTGAAAAGATCAAGAAGATCCAAAAAGTACGTGTTCTGGGAGTTTCAGTGATGACGGGTGTGGATCGAGCTTTGAAGTTTCGGAAGCACACACCGTGTTTTATTGCTTAGTATCAGAGTGACGCAGCGGAATTGTGGGAGAAGTATCATGTTAGATTATCTTACCACTGTCGCTTGTGAATTTACATGATGTGGTATGTGCCTAATGAGGAAGTGCAAGTGCATTCATTCAGGAAAATGGTGTACAAGTGAGGAAGGATTTGACTGTTGAGACATTGCTAGTTCAGATTGATGAGCAAGAAGTAACTTCGAGGCAATGAAGATTTCTTCGGTAAAGACAGTTGGGTGAACCAACTAGAGAAAGTGGGATTTGAGAGATTGGGATGAGGAAGTCGTATTCGACTCGGTTCATTGAGGTAACATTTTCGAGGACGAAAATTCCTAAAGTGGGGGAGAGTTGTAACAGCCCAATTTTCAATAATTAATTATTTATGTTAATTAATTGAGTTATTTGGATTATTCTAATTATTTGAATAATTAGATGATTGTTTAAATGGATTTATAGATGTTTGAGAGAGAGAATATATTGGATAGAAATAAAGGGAAAGATATATATATATATGAGGAAGTGGAAAAGAAAAGAAAGGAGGAAGAGAAAAGAAAGGGAAAGAAAGAGAAAGAAGAGAAAAGGAGGAGAAAAAGAGGAAACTTGGAGAATCATCAAGAACATCCTCTAGCTCCCGATTAATCGAGGTAAGGGTGTGAAATCTTACTATCTTAATCATTGTGTATGTGTGTTGGATTGTTTGGGTGTTTTTTTAAATATTTTCCATTTTAGGTCGGAAGTGGATTTAATCGGTAGAAACTGAGTTTTATCGGTTAGAATTTGAAATAGGCGGTGTAGTAAAGTCGGATGATGAGTGGGCTGTGCTACTGGAACTGATTTGGATTAAATCGGTTGGTTTTGTGAGGTTTGGGCTTTTGAACAGCCATGGAAGTTCTGATCTCGCAGGTTCGCCAGGCGAATGGCAGCGAGGCTTCGCCAGGCGAAGCCCAGCGAACGGTAGCGAATCAAGTCAGAACCAAACACCCTGTCTTCGTTGGCAAGCTCGTCAGGCGAATGAGAGTGGCGAAGGTTCGCCAGGCGAGTGTGCTAGCGAGTAATTCCAGAATAGCTCCCAGTGGTCTTCGCTGGCAAGTTCGTCAGGCGAACGTTGCAGCGAAGGTTCGCCAATGGCTTCGCCAGGCGAAGGTTGGCGAATGGGACAACATTTGTTTTATTTTGATTGTTTCCATCCAATGTTGATGTCTTTGGTTTTAGCACGTAGCGAATAGCTTGTGTACGTTGTGCTGTGGGTAGCCGTATGGTGTGAATCCTAGATTATGAATTGATTGTGAATATGTGGCCTTTTGACATATGTGATGCGTTGTTTAAATTAATTAAAAATGCATTATTGGGTGGGATTGAGTTTGTTGCCGTTTGGCACGATAATTGTGAGTTATGAATGTGAATCTAGTATGAAACAATATGAGATGAATGACAAATATAGGATAAATATATTTGCGAGTGTATATTGAACGTACGTGTTGATGCGTGACGAATGATGAATGCTATATACATTGTGAAGGTATGATTACCGTATGTGATATGTAATGAATGCATGAGTATATTTGCAAACACGTATGCATGTTGTATCGGTTGATCCTGCGGAGGATCTGCAGAGACATTGTGTGCCCTTGTGGGGTGTGAGCGATGGTCTATAATTGATTAGGTCATTTTGCATGTGAAGTATCATAATTGCATACTTGTGTGTCTGATTCCTCGGAGAATCTGCAGAACCTCGTATGTTGCGATGGTTATATTGATTCCTCGGAGAATCTGCAGAACCTTGTGTGCCCTTGTGGGGTGTGAGCGATGGTTATTTATTGATCCCTCGGAGGATTTGCAGAACCTCGTATGTTGCGATGGTTATATTGATTCCTCGGAGAATCTGCAGAACCTCATGTGCCCTTGTGGGGTGTGAGCGATGGTTATTTTTGGTTCTTCAATTAAACCTGCTGAAATGAGTCGGTACCGCATTTGCATCTGCATAGAGTCGTGTGTCGATCTCTATAAGTTGCATGTTGTCATCTTCATATGATGCATTGGTGAAATAAACATGATTGTAAATGTTTATGTGAAAATGATGTGAATTATAGAAGTAAGATCGTATATGCTTATATGATTGGCGGTAAATGAAATATAATGTATAAGTCTATGTGGATTAATTATAATTGTGAATGTATGCATGATAGAATGCTTGGTTTTATACATATATACATTATGATGTATAATAGTGGATTGTGAGGCATTGTAGTGAGAAACTGTGAAATATATATATATATATATATATATATATATATATATATATATATATATATATATATATATATATATATATATATATATATATATATATATATATATATATATATATATATATATATATATATATATATATATATATATATATATATATATATATATATATATATATTCTGTACTTGTGCATTGATTATTATGGTAATGTTTCTCACCCTTCTGCTGGAATGATGTCCTACATGACATCATGCAGGTACCAAGGAGTAGTACTGGTAGTAGTTGCGAGGTCGCTGTTGGTGCAGCTATTAGTATTTAAAAATGTTGGGTCAAGTCATGCTCTGGTTATGTAACACTGGGATCGCGGGGTTTATGCCTTAGAGATATATTGTATATTCTAAGTTGTGTTTTAAATGTATTTGAAATATGTGATAACGGTGTCGCTACTGCGAAAATCGGCGCCGGCTGACAGAAGAGTCGCCACCGTGCGTTATTTATCCCACGGGAGGGAAAGGAAACGCTCAGAGTAAACCTCGCACAACACGGGAAAGGTATGGTCATCGCAACCAAAACCCGGATTCGGGAGTCGGTTACGCAAGGGGAAGGTATTAGCACCCCTTACGTCCGTCGTACTCGACGGGATCCACGCTTGCTTTCGGGTATGGATTGTTATTCTATCTAAACTAAGGGTCAAGGGTTAAAAGAAAATAAAATGACTCGGCAAAGTATCGCACTTTATGCCTACGTATTCCCGTCTGGAATGAGAAATCAGAGTCAACGTAGTTCGCCTACCTACGGGAAAGGAGGGGAAGGTTGCTCGCTAGGATATCGCATCCTATGCCTACGTACTTCCACAATGCATGGAAGATCAGAGCAAACGTAGTTCGGGCCACGTACGACACAAGTCTGTCTTGGTTGATTTTATTCCTTCTGAAAAAGGGTTTTCTGATTAACAGTCCCAGCGGACAAAAAATGACGTTTTGATGAGTTCACATTCTTTTACGGAAGAAGTGTCTTTTATTGTGTTTGAAATTTTATTGTATTTTTCTGTTTGTTTTGAGAAAGAAGAGACAGAACCCTAACCTACGGTTACGAAGGGAATCAAACTAACCTAATGTTATCATGCATGGGTTAAGACCTAATGTCTATCATGCTCCTCTCTTGCACAGAGAGAAACAGAGATCCTAAGGGAATAGACGGAAACAGAAATAATAGCAGATATATACAGTAAAGCAGTAAAATGCATGGATGCAGCAATACAAGCGAGGCAAGGGAGTCCCACTCAACCTCAAACCTAGAAAACAATAGGCAAAAGTGAACAGACTTCACTTTCAACCCAACAGGGTAAACAGCAAACAATACAGTCAAGAAAACCAATCAATACATCAAGAATGAATAACAGCAGAAAAATAAACAGCCACAGCAGCTCTGCATCAACACCTATCTTCAAGTCATCTCCAAACAACTACAAGCTTCAGCCAGCATCAATCCCCATCTCCACAGCCTTCAAGCAAGGTCTTTGTCATCAATCTTCAGTCTACAAGGGCTTTTCTTCAAGTCCCATCCTCCAAGCTGAGGGATCAATCACAAGAGTGAATTGGGTGTTAAGCAATTAGTTGACCACCAAGGGTGGCAAACCAACTGCTACTAACACATAAGATATTTTCTCTCAAGAGTTCTATCCCTTAGACAGTAGCACCAAGCCTTCCAAAGGAAGGGGGTGAGTGTCTTAGAGTGACTCTGCATCACAGAGAAGAATGGAGGCAGTCAAGGCCTTCCATGTTTGAGAATCAAGCTTTCTAATCTAGAGCTCTGCCTAGCTCCTAAACCCTAATCTCCTCAACAGCTGCTAGCAGGACTCCTCATCAACTCTGGAAGTTGGTCTTCAAGCTCTGGATCTCCAATGGCTTCATCATCACAAGTTTTCAGCTCTCCCAATCCCCAAGCAATCCCAATACCCATACATACAAACAATAATCCCCAGAGGGCACACCACACCAATCAATCAAATATAGACAGTAATACTAATAGCAGTAGGGGAATCCTAGTGATTTCTAAGGGATCTAATAACTACCCATAGTCCCTATAGTCCCATATCTAAAATATTCAATCTCTAAGTCCTAAGGGAAATGAACTAATTCACCTAAGTCATCACTTAAACCCTAATTTTGTTCATGTTGTTCACACCTAAACTAAACACCTAAAATTAAGTCCTAAAAATTTGAACTAAATTGTACATACAATATAAATGTCTAAACTAATCAACCTAAAAAGAAGGGATGAAAAATATTAAAACAACTATTCAAACTAAAATTATCAAATTCATATATCAAACTAGACTTAATAAAATGCTATTTACAAGAAAAATGCATGAAAAATATTAAAACAAAATAAAATGTCAATTTTATTTTTTTGTATTTTTCTAGACAGAATTATGGAACTATAGCAAAAAGAAGGAATTAAAAATGTTAATTTTCCCATTTTTTATGATTTTTTTAAAGATGTAAAAATATTAAAGAAAATTAAAACACAAAATAAGAAATAAAAGGGGGAGGGGGTCTGAATAGCATACACGCCTAGTTGTAATCTCCATTGGGCCATGCCACCAGGGGTGTGAATATGAATTACCCTAAGCCCAGCGCGCTTCAGAAAAACCAAATGAAAAAATAAAAGAAAAAGATTAAATCCTTGGTGTGAATAGCAACATATTCCAGTTAAAATCAATTGGGCTCGCTGATGGGGGGTGGGGATAGTAATATGAATCCAAGGCCCACGCTGATGCATAAGTGAAACGCATCGTTTCACTTGAAGATTTCCCTCCGTTTTTCTCTTTGAATACGGACCACACGATGAGATTGAAAGTCAAAGTCTCCCTTCCAAATCCACGGCTACCCTTCATCGTCCCCAAATCAAAACCCTAAAACTCAGAATTTCACATCCATGCATGAGTCTTCAGGTCCATCGTTCTCCCTCAATATTCCATGAAATCACGCACTTTAAAAACCAAACTCACTCCATTTCTTCCCCTCTACAAGACTATGCTCGTGGTTTTCTCTAAAACCCCCTTTATGATTAAACCCGATAGATGGAACTTCATAGCATACCAACTGCACTCACCAATAGAGTCTCACAATTCTCCAATTCAACTGTCCTATCTTGTTCACTATGTTACCCTGATCTCATCAAGCCAATGCACGCTTATTAATACTCAATATACAACCTATCCTCGATCATCAAAGTTTCAACACTCTGCCATGGAACCTCACAGAAATCTTTCTACTTCTCAGGAATCAAGCACCTATGGTCTCTAAGCATTTTGATCCTAGCCATTCCATCTAATTCTACCTAGATGAAGAGATATAGATTGAAATGCATACCTTTCAATTTTGATGGAACAGTTGTGGAATCGTGCACTTCAAGGCCTGGCAAGCTTCACCAATGATCTGTAGATGATTCTAGGGTTTCTGTTTGCAAAAGAAATGGTGGAAGGTGCTTGGATTCTTGGCTGCAGTTCTGATATGGATTCTTGAATTGTGAAAGCTAGCTCTTCAATCCTCCATTGTTGGACCTTGCTCCATGCTCATTCCCACTCACAAACTTCCATGGATGATGAATGAAGAAAAGAAGTGATCAGAAATGGGAGATTATGGTGATTCTTGCACTTTCTTACAATGGAAGCAACTATGAAATTCTCTCTTTTCTCTCCTTAAATGCACCAACCCCTTGCATAAAATGGCTTCATTTCATTATATAGATGATGATTAACAGAATGAGATGTTTCTAGATTGCTCTAGGAGGATTCTAGAAAGTTGTGGAAATTTCAAGGAAGTTCTCATTTGATGATATGTTGAAGATCTCTTATCTCATGCTTGCCCCTTTGTAAACTTGTATTAAAATCTCCTTTCATGAGATATTAGGAGTGTATGTATGAAAAACCAAGCTTTTCCTTGCCTTGTGTTAAGTTTTACCAAGTTGCCTTATGATGCAAGAAACAAATTTACAAAGGAAGTCCAATTTTTAAGCCTAAAATAAAAAATGTGGATGAAACAATGTCTTTAAAATGATGTTGGGAATCAATTTGGTATATTGGATGACCCATATTGGATTTGTAGATCTCTCAAACCAATTTTTTATTTCAACTTTTTCAACTTATATGCCTTTTTTAGGTCATTTTTCACCAACTTTGGTCAAGTCTCATTCTATGCATTTCCAAACTTCCATGACTTCTTTTCTTGACTTAAAATGGCATTTTGAGCAACTTTTATGTTGTGAAGTTTTTCATTTGAAGCTTCCTTGTATGAGTTTTAGGCATAAGCTAAGAATGACCTGTAATCACCAGATGACCAAAATACCCTTTGCTTGCCAAGACCATAAGTAGAGTTCCACACATCATATGAAGGCATACTATACCATTATAGAAAGCTAAGACAATTAGGAACAATTATTATGTTGACCAGAAATTCATTTGAAATCTCCTTGAGGGGTAGAAATAGCTTGGAAGACAAGTCATTTTCACAGACAAAATCCCAGATACCTCAGATGACCTGTAACTTGCAAGGACCATAACATGAGTTCTATAAATCTCCTTGATGTCTTCCACCACTCAAATTAAAGGTCTTGAGATACTCTACAAGTTTCATGTTGGCCAAGGATCCATTTGAAGCTTTCATCTTGACTTATCTTGCTTGGAAATCTGACCTAAACTAGGGGATTTTACACAGAAACCCTAATTTAGAAACTCCTCTTCTCCTTGATTTCTCTTGATTTCTTCTTAGCACAACAACATATCCTTCTTTACATGTCAAATGATGAACCCCACATCTCTCCAATACCTCTTAATGTCTTTCAATTAGTCCATTGACCTAGAGTTGACCTAGAGTGGTCCCCAGATGAAACCCTAGTTGACTGTCTTCAACTGCAATACTTGTGATCATATCAAGGACTTGTCTTCTTCTTCAAATGACTTTCTAAGTCTCCCATGATGCCAACATACTCTCCATGCTCAGTCCACAACTCACAATTTCTTTGATGATCCCCAGATACCCTCAGATAGGAGATAGATGAACTGCTTGATCCATTGACTTCTCCAACTTTCAAATTTCTTCTGATGACTTGAATGAGGTTGGACTAGAATAATAACCTATTGATAGGCTCATAGAGATGAGAATAATGATTGGTCCCTGTTGGATGATTTGCTATGCTTATGCTATGCAGATGGTTAGGCTATGTACATGACTCTCTATGCAAATGCTGATGATATTGAAACATAAACCAAGTGAATAAGGTTGAGCAAATTTTAGGGTGCAACAGCTGCCCCTATTCAAGCAACTTGGACCCGATTGGGTGAAGAGCCCGGAGCCTTCAGACATTCACGGTACGAGACGGTTGAATACTAAGAACCCAGAAATTTGCCAACCGCAGAAATAAACTGCGCTCCTGCTTGGGGAACGACATTCGTCAACTGAATCTGACTGTTACGGCAACCAACTGATCCATTAGCGACGGTGCTGGGGATTATTTTTATCAGCCTGAAAAAGACATTTATCATTTCAGGGATAGAACATTGTCCACGTCAGGACGCCTGCTTCGTCAACCCGGAAAAACTTCAACAACTTTGTTGGAGATGGCTCGTCTGCCTTCTCGTCAGAAATAAATCGTCCACGTTAGGAATAAACTCTTCCACGTTAGGAATAACACCGTCCACGTTAGGAGTAACACCGTCCACGTAAGGAGTAACACTTCGTCTGAATCTGTCCACGTCAGGACTAAACTCTCTGGGTTATGAATACTTCGTCCACGTTAGGACTCACCCTTCCACGTTAGGAATACATGTCCACGTCGGGACCCGCCTTTCCACGTAAGGAATATATCGCTTTTCCACGTAAGGAAACCATCTATTGTCTTGGTTTGTCCACGTAAGGACTCAACTTTTCCACGTAAGGAATGCATCTCTGTCCATATAAGGAACACAATCTTCCACGTAAGGAATGCCATCTTCTTCCACGTAAGGAAACAAACTTCTTTTCTTTCCACGTAAGGAAACACAATCTTATCTTAGTTTGTCCACGTCAGGACTCCAATCTTTCCGCGTAAGGAAACATAACCTCGATCTGTCCACGTAAGGACTCCAATCTTCTTTCCACGTAAGGAATACTATATCAATCTTTCTTTCCACGTTAGGAATGCCATCTTTCCATGTTAGGAACACCTATTTTTCCACGTTAGGAATACAACTTTCCACGTAAGGAATCAATCTTTCCACGTAAGGAATCTCCATCTTTCCACGTTAGGAACACAATCTTCCACGTAAGGAATCACCATCTTTTCCATGTTAGGAATCAAATCTTTCTTGATCTGTCCACGTAAGGACTACATCTTTTTTCCACGTAAGGAATCTCATCTTGATATGTCCACGTAAGGACTCAATCTTTCCACGTAAGGAATAAACTCATCTTTCCACGTAAGGAATCAATCACAATCTTTCCACGTAAGGAATCCAACTTGATATGTCCACGTAAGGACTCAATCTTTCCACGTTAGGAATCAAACTTTGATCTGTCCACGTCAGGACTAAACTTTTCCACGTAAGGAAACAACTTCTCTTTCCACGTAAGGAATCAACTTCTTTTCCACGTTAGGAATAACTTCTTTGATCTGTCCGCGTCAGGACTAAACTTTTCCACGTAAGGAAACAACTTCTCTTTCCACGTAAGGAATCAACTTCTTTTCCATGTTAGGAATAACTTCTTTGATTTGTCCGCGTCAGGACTAAACTTTTCCACGTAAGGAACTGAAGCTTCTTTTTATGAATCTGTCCACGTCAGGACTAAACTTTCCACGTAAGGAATACATCGCTCTTCCACGTAAGGAATCAATCTTTCCACGTCAGGAATGCTATCTTTCCACGTAAGGAATCACAAACTTTCCACGTAAGGAACCTAATCTTTCCACGTAAGGAATCCGTCTTCTTTCCACGTAAGGAATCCGTCTTCTTTCCACGTAAGGAATCCGTCTTCTTTCCACGTCAGGACTAAACTCTTCCACGTTAGGAATACATTTTCTTTTGATTTGTCCATGTAAGGACTTCAATCTTTCCACGTAAGGAATAACACCGTCCACGTTAGGACTCAACTTCTTTTCCACGTAAGGAAGCACACTTTCTTTCCACGTAAAGAATCAACTTCTTTCCACGTAAGGAAACACATTTTCTTTTGATTTGTCCACGTAAGGATTCACATGTCGACTTGCCGAGGAAATAAACTTTGTCCACGTCAAGACTCATGCACCTTCGACCCGCTGGGGAAATAACTTGTCCACGTCAGGACTCACATCTTCATTTGATTTGTCCACGTCAGGACCCTGATCTCGTCTTGATTTGTCCACGTAAGGACTACATCTTTTCTGCTGAGAAAATAAATCTTGTCCACGTCAGGACTTAGTTCTCCATTGATCCCAACCCACAAACTTCTTAGCACTGACGTGACAGCGACTTTGAGGCGGACTCTACTGGGGATATTTGGAAACCAAACTACCGGACGCCTGTTCTGATAACCGGCTGCAACTGCTGAAATTCTGATTCATGAAACCCCTGATGACAAATAACTCTGCCTGGGAATAAAGAGAAACTTATCCTGATAACTCTGTGGGGAATACTGCCGAAACTGACATTATCATTGAATGTCTCATGCCGAGATCTTGAACGTTTGGTAGTTCATTTGGGCAAGAGCTCTCTCCACCTGCTGGGATACAGAAACCTCTTCAGCAAAATAAATGCTGAAGATAATGCCAACTCCGCTGGGGATAGCCAGGTGCTACAGAATTATTCCAGCAAAATAGATGCTGGAAGAGTGAAGTCAACCCTGCTGGGGAATATAACTCTGCTGAGGAATATAACTTTGCTGGGGAATAGCAGATGTGTTCAGTATGATTGGAATTCGGCTGGAGAGTGAACTGATATTACACAGTATTCCTGACAAAATAAATGCATGGATGCACAACCAACTCTGCGGGGATGGTCTTAATCTTCGAGTTCTACTGGGAGGAAAGAACACTTGCTGAAAGGAGAGAACTCCGCTTCGGGGATACTAACATGCCCCAGTCTGTATTTTTGCATAGCTTGCCCCTGAATCTGCAACAATTTTGGAATGGACCCTACAGTCTTTGTATCCTGACAACCAGACATGGACTGCTTCTACATTTCGGACCTCGAAGGGGTGTTTCAAGAACATAACTTTCGTGCTTCTAGGGTGACCTGCCCCGGTCTCGCAATAATCTTTTGTCTCTGATCGACTGAGTCGTGGAGCACTGCCCATAACTATGAGAGATTTGCCAAATCTTGACCTGACTGCCCCAGATTTACTGATTCTAGGATGACTGACTCTGCCTGAATTAATCAGTATAGCTTGCCCCGGTTCACGAAACATTTGGGCATTCTGCATTTTATCCCGATCATACCTTCCACTGTAGGAATCTTTCCTGTCGGCATGCGCTTACTCGCAAGTAACACAAGTTGTTCTGCATAAAAGATATATTAAACGCAATGCATATGACAGTTTCAAAATCCAAGTCTGTTCGCTAAAAAAAATTTTGTGACATGTAATGAATCAATTATCAAAATGTCAATATGAAAGCTGGTAAGAGGAACCCTTTTAGGAGTCAAAATCGACGAGATCTTTACTGACGTATGCTCTTGATCAAAACCTGTTTCAATTAGGACTTTTTCAGGTTGTAACGTGGCCAGGTTCACGGTTAACAAGGAAAGATAAAGGCTCAAAGCTTATTTTAACCCACCCATTCTCCATGATGTTCTCTGATCCTATGTTTAGCTAAATCGACACAAGCGCTCACCTTTCAAAGGTTGAGTGATAGGAATGATGGTTCAGGATACCACTTGCTTTTCGGAGTGCCAGTCATTCACTTTTCGTCTTTGGGTGCCCAGAGTCACACGACTTTGTCCTTTTCGAGGATTTTTTTTTTCTTTTCTTTGCCAATCCTTTTCGTCTTTCGTTTTTTTTCATTCCCTAACTTTTTCCTGGACTGAGTATCCTTTGAGATTCTTTTGATTTTCCAGTCCAGCGGGATGCCCCTGTTTTTGCCTAAGTCATTTATTTTCAAGTTTTGACTTAGCGGGCTTTTGATTCTTTTCACTTTTCGTTTTTTTTTCTTTTTTAAACAAGTCATGTGATACTGGTTTGTCTGACTTTTTGTGGAATAATGTGACTATTTCACTCTTTGTCGGCAAGGTTTAACCATTGTGGTTCTTTAGGCACGACCTATACAAGTGTGATTTATCCTCAAACGGCCACTCCTTTCGTAATCCGAACGCTTGGTCAAACTAGTTGATACCTACCCTGCCCCGGGTTAAGATTTAGGGTTTTTTCATTTTCAAAAGAAACTCCTACTACTGGCTCGAAAGGGGTTATCAAGGGATTATCTTCCTTATATCTCCGGTGTTTATGGATTGAAACAATGCATGTATTTCATTAACAAGCTTTTTATCCAAAAGCATACAATCGAAATATTATTCGTCATCTGTTTTCGTCATCCTCTCTGGATTCCTGCTAAAACAAGCATTAAGCATTAAAGAAACACAAAGAGTGAACACGACTGGACTAATTCAAAACATGCATATTCATTCCGTTTATCAATATCAATTGAAAAACAACAAGTTTTAAGAGCGAAATTTGCAATTACACAGAAAAGAAACTACAAATGCGACGACATGAACAAGATAACATGAAAAATGTCGGTGTCTCAGAACTGAACTTTCTGCACTTTGACTTATTGGCGAGTCAGCCATCCTCAGAAGCTATCATCAGGGGTAGTCTAATGCTGTCTCGATCTTCTCTCAACGGCCCGATCAAATCTGGGAAACTTTTTTATCATCCTGGCTTTCGCTTGTC
This sequence comes from Lathyrus sativus, assembly GCA_963859935.3. NCBI lineage: Eukaryota > Viridiplantae > Streptophyta > Magnoliopsida > Fabales > Fabaceae > Lathyrus > Lathyrus sativus. Next base: position 212,559 of record CAWUDS030003024.1, read on the forward strand.
TATGGCTTTGCACCACCTTGGGGACCCTATCAGAGAAGTTAATAACCCTGCTGTCGATTAAATCTTGGACGTTATGCTTGAACGCGTGGCAACCTTCAATATCATGTCCGGGAGCCCCAGAGTGGAATTCACAGTGCCTGCTCGCATCATAGCCATCCGGCAGAGTGCCGGTTATTGGCGCCAGAGTTCTTTTCTCCACCAAGTTCAATCTTAGTAGTGTCTGTAACAAATTTGCGTACGTTGAGGGCGGCTTCTCAAACACCCTCCTTGGCTTCTTTCCCCGCGTTCTTTGTTGAGTCGGATACTGGCATCTTGTATGCTGCTGGCTTTGCTCGGACGATTCCTTAGGCTCAAGCGCTATCATCCTTAAATTCAACCCTGGCATCGGCAACTGTTGTGGACATGGGGACTTATCTTCCAGCGGCTCTGGGATATATCTCGATTCGTCTGCAACCTCTGGCGGAGAAATGGGAATATCAGTCCCTGAAACTTTTATTCCCCCTGGTACAAACTCAATTATTTTCTCATCCAGCAAATCTTGAATCTTATGCTTAAAAGCTTTGCAGTTTGCAATGATATGCCCCGGTGCGCCGGAGTGGAAGGCACAATGGGCGTTCAGGTCATAGTCTGGTGGCGGCTGCCCTGTCAATGGGACCAAAACGCGGGGCTCAACCAGTTGAAGTTGGAACAAGAGTTGCACCAGCTGATCATAATCCACAGGGATCTCATCAAATACTCTGTTAGAAGACCTCATCCTCTTGCCGCACCTCCTTGGGTTATCCTGCAAAATCAATTGCGACTGCTGACGAGGAGAATCCTGAGATTCGAATCGTGGAGAGGGTCTCTTACGCCTATCATGCTTGGGTAACGGTTCTTCAGACCCCTGAGGAGCAGATAAGTCAGCCGCGTCTTCAGACATTTGCCCTCCTTCTCTCCTGAGTACGTTCCTTAATATTTCAGCCATCAACCCTATCTGTGCTTTCAATCGGCAGTTCTCTTCCTCTAGCGTCTCTTGATTCGAGCGCAACGCTTGCATATCTTTTGTGAACTGCCCCAGCTAGCCTCGAACATCCGTTAATTCTGCTTGAACCTGCTTGATGGCTATCCCCACAAGTTGGCGTATGCGGCCTGGGAGAAAACCTTGATTCTCTAGCTGAGCAAAATCGGCAGCTCTATCATTAGCCCATGCAATCAGAGGCTACACCATATTCTGCAACTGTTTCTGACTCTCGGCCATGGCTTCCATTACCAGTATGAGCCTCATTATATTGTCGTGCACCTCTTGCATCTCAGTCGGATCCTGACTCATGACTTCCTTACTGCTGCTTCTTGTTGAAAGCCAGGGAATTCTTTGGTCGCTAATCTTGGAGGACCTGGAAGATATAGGAGATGAGATACAGTTTAATAATTACCTGTAATGCAATAGGAATATGAATGCAATGCAAGGTGTGTGTCTGTGCATTAGGGAAATTCATTCCCCGATTCTAGTGTGAAGGTGCCGGTGCAGTGACAATGCTAGCAATACAAAGATCGGAGCTGAATCACAGAAAGCTTCATATATTGCAGAGAAAACCAATAGGCCAAGAATACAATGTTACTGAGCATAATAAGAAGGCATGACCTCAACCAACAATCCTGGTGATGGTCAGCACTGATGCAAATAAAGCATACAAGTTAATACAAGAAATGATCAAGTACTCCCATAAGCCTGATACTCTTCTATCAACTTCTTGGTCTCTGGATGACCTGGTCGAGTAAGCAGCCCTTCAACAAGTTGGTTTCTTTTCTTAAGAACACGTCTCCAGCAGTTTCTTCCCATGTCCCTTCTCCGAAGCGATCTTCTAACTTCCGCTTCTGAGACATGGCTTCGTTCCTGCCTTCAATAGCCTTGTTCAACGCCTTCTGGAGACTATACCTGGACATCACTTCTTCTTCGCACTTATTGATGCTGGACTTCAACTGCTCTTCAAGGTCGGAGATTTGCTGCTTCAACTTATCTTCCCTCTTCTTATTGTTGGTGAGCGTGGCATTCCAAGTCTTATTGCAAGAAGAGATCTCTCGGTGAGCGATGTCAAGTGCTTTCTTTTTGGATTCAAGCATGTCATGGGAGCTTCTGAACTCTTGCCCCAGGCGTTCGCGCTTCTTCTTCTCCTCAGTCAACTCAGCCCCTAGTCTGTTCATTAGCTCAACCTGCTGTTGGAAAGCATGCACGGCCTTGTTTTTCTCACTGCGTATCTGGGCTAGCTCTTTCTCTAACCCTTCGTTGACCTTCATCAAGGCTTCTTTTTCTTTCACAACTTGCTCGTAGGCCTCCCTAGAAACAGTAGTTGGCTCTGCTACCGGAATAGGAACAAAGACTGGTGCATCTGGAAATGGCATCCGCAACTGACTTGCTCTCTCTTGGATCCAAACTCTGTAGGGTGCATAAGCCTGACAATCATTCTTCCCTAACAGTGGCTTCCCCCTTCGGTTAATACGCGTCTAGGCATGCTGCAGCTTGGCTAGTAACTCCCCCTTCACGTCTCCGGTGAAGTACAGAGATTCCTGTACTTCTTCCTCCCTTGGCGGGTTCTTCAGCGCATATCCGAACTGACGGACCAACAATGATGGGTTGTAGTTGATACACCCTTTTCTTCCTATCAGCGGGACATTAGGGTACCCAGAACAACTGAAGATGAGCTCAGATCCCAGCAGATCTCTATCAAACCATTAAACGTCTTCGGAAGATAGCCTCATCAGGCGCTCTGACCAACTAGCTGTGGTCGCACTCTCCACAAAAGATCCCTTCATGGGAAGGTGGCTCTTAAACCACATACCCAGCAATGGTACACAGCAGCGAACATTCTTCCCTCTTCCCTTCTCATTCTTGTAATGCAGTGAGTGGTAGAAATCTCCGAGCAAGGTAGGTGTAACACGGTGGGAGAACTGACTTTAAACAATGTTGCGGATAGCAAGAGTCGCCACCGACTTTTATTTTATCCATAAGGAAAGGTTATAAAAGAACAGGAAAGACCTTAGAGAATATTTTGGGTCCGGGGGGTAGGTTATGAAAAGGGAAGGTGTTAGCACCCTTTTCATCCATGGTTATCCATGGGCTCTTAGGTACTTAAGCTCACTTTTGAATTGTTTTGAAATTGTAGTGTGTGAATAGAAAATTTTCAGAATAGTTAATAAATAATCCATGTAAGGATGTGTTAAGAACTTGTTTGAAAACTTGTTGAAAATTTGTTTAAGTGCGAAACAGTTTTGAAGTGAGCAAGCACCTAGGAGTAACCTACCCTAATGTTTTAAGGTCTTTCTTATTCTTTATCCTTTCCTTAGTAAGACTATCCCTACTATAATGGAGTAGGTAGTCCTTACTTTGGATGTTAAGGGACATGTGAGGGACAATTGGATTTTTGAAGGCCATTGTGGGGTGTAATAAGCAAACTGGAGGGACTATCATCATTTTTCGAAAGGGACTCGATTCGTAAAGGCAACCATAAGGGACTTTGATGATTTTCTTTTTGAGGGACTTGCTTTATACACCCCACTTAACCAATATTCATAGGCAACTTGAGGGATATCCTTAGGAAGTGAGACGGCGATTAAAATCGACTTACGTGTGTGAAATGTTTAATTTAATTATCTTATATTAAAATGATCTAAATTTATTTTAATATTACATACATATTATTACACTCCCTAATTACTAACCATAATAATAATTAAATAATTAAACAACTTTACATCCAAGAAACAATTACAAAATAATAAGCAAAATAATTAAATAGCAAAGATAAATAAAATATAAATAAGCAATAATAAATAATAAAGGGGGTTAATTCTAAGTTTACTCGGCAAGACATCGCATCTTGTGCCTACGTATCCTTACGGGAGTGGAATCAGAGTAATCGTAGTTCCCTTCAATAGGGAGGTTAGAAACTTCTTGACGGTGGTCAAGGTCTCAAGGGGAATAAACGCATCTTAAGGACACGCTTACGTGGAGTGTAGAAACTCCAAATCTCTACGTTGAAATGTTAAGTTGTAATTAGGGTTAACTTAGGGATTCCACGGCGGGAAACCCTAAAATGAGCGCGGCGGCTCTTTGACCTAATGCTAAGGGTAAAATTGTAATTTTGCCTGCGGCGAGGCATTTGTGAAAATTAGGGTTTGTAGTTTGTAGTTTTGAGGATTTGAAATTGAATGTGTGAAGTTTTACGGACTATTGGCGCGGCGGCCAAACAGTTAGACCTAACCTTCGGATGTGTGCAATGTGACAGAAATAATAGTAAACGCGTGAGATAATTGAATCATGCAAACAGAGAGATAATGTCATAATTTAAACCATGCAAGCAGAAATTTAAAGGCAGAATTTAAAGAGCGATTGTTAAGTTCGCGAGGTTACATGAGAGGAGCAGATACAATATGATAATGAAATTTGAATTGAACAATAATAAAATAAAATAAATAACGGTTCTAGTTATTATTTTAAAAAAAAGATTTTAGTTATTATTTTAAATTTATCTAAAAAAAAGTTTTTCTTAAAAATAATAGGTTTTCATATTAATTTGGAAAAGATGTTAATGTTATTTATTTTAAAAAACAGATTTTTATATTATAACAAATTTTAATAAATTAATGATAACAATAATAATAATAATGGTAATAATAATGATAATAATGATAATAATAATAAATAATGATAATTATAATAATAATAATAATAATAATAATAATAATAATAATAAAGCAATAATGAATTTTAAATGTGCCAAATAACCCAACAATGTTGCTAACGCAGAAATGCGCTCATCGCAACCAGATCTAAATCGGACGAAACAAAATTTATCGCAAAGAAAAAGAAATTAAGCAAAAAATAGTATTATTGCTCACACAAAAATGCGATCATCGCAACCAGATCGAACTAACACAAATGTCACGCGTCATGCACACAAATGTGCAAACATCGTATCGACATAATTCGATCAAAAATCTTATATATATAAACTCTAACAATTTAAAAATTATATATATATATAAACGTAACAGTAATAGACAAAGAAAAAGAAATAACGGTAATAGATGAAGAAAAAGAAATAACGATAAAAGATGAAGAAAAAGAAACAACAGTAATAGATGAAGGAAAAGAAATAACGGTAAACGATGAAGAAAAAGAAACAATAGTAATGGATGAAGAAGAAAATTAAATAACGGCAAACGGCACTCACTCCTCTTAGGTTTTTTTCCTTCTCCTCTTTTTTCCAACAAGGCAACACATGTATATATAGGGAACAAATTAGGGTTAATCACCAAATTGTCAATAATGTCCCTAAAGCCCATTTTAAAGCCCAAACTAAATAATTAGTTAAGAAAAAATAAAATTTAAATAATTTAAAATAATTAAAATAAACTTAAAATAAAAACTAATAATCCTATTGATTCCTAAAATAAAAAATATTATAAAAAGAACAAAATTTTTTTCAATATTTTTTATTTTATGATTTTTTGGATATTTTTATGAATAATTTAGAAAAAAGTGAAAAAAATAATATTTTAAAAAATGATTTAATTAAAATACGAAAATAATAATTAAATAATAATAAAAAACTATTTTTGTTATTTTTTTAATGAAAGATAGAAAAATTTAGAGTAAAAATAATAAAAAACAAAAAAAATGACAAAGGTGAGATTTGAACTCTCAACCTCTCACACTCATAACTCCTTACACATGTCCTCCTGCCAATTGTGCCATTTTTACTTTTTAGAAAAAAAATGCATGCCATATGATATTTACCTGCAAAAAGTCAAACGACTACACAAATTTGTTAGTAATTGATTAAATGCAATGAAATGCGACGACAAATCTTAGGGCAAAATTTGGGGTATTACAGTTATTATGATAATATTTCTCACCCAACCTCTCTTTGATGTTGGCAAAAAAAAAATCATGAAGTTTGACTTTGGTTTGACCACAGTTGACCTCAGTTTGACCTTTTAACTGCATTGACTGCTTTTGACTTATCTGATCATCTGACTGAGCAAACTTTTGAGAAAAGTCTTGAAACTTGACATGGGGGTTCTTATACACATATAAGATGTTATGAAGCTCACTTGAAGTCTTGGAAGTCCATTTAGCCTGATTAAAGTCAAAACCCTAGTTTTGGATGCACTGCTTAGGAGGTGCATTGTCTGAGGGAATTGTCAACTCTTCTGACCAATTGTGAATTTTGTGAACCTTGTGAACCTTCTTGGAACACAAAGTCTTGTATTGTGAGGGCAAATTTTGGGGTGCAACAGCTGCCCCTGTTCAATTTTCTGAAACCTGAGGGGTTAGATTGGTATATTTGCCAGTCGTAACCTGGAAGGTTGAAGGGGATTGAACACAAAAGCCCAAAAATTTGCACTCACCAGTGCATGGAGTGATATTGATGGTTGGTTGAACATGATTGAGTGGGCTTAAAGATGCCACTAGGGGAAAGTTCTTCAGTAGTATAATGAGAACTGTCAGGAGTCTGGAGTAATACTGATGTAACAGCATGTCTTCATGAGGATAGAGCAATCAATAATGATAACCCTAAAGCAGTCTTGAAGTGATAAATCTGACCTCAGGAGGATAGAGCAATCAATAGCTCTAAAGCAGTCTTGAAGTAATAATGGCTTCAGGAGGATAGAGCAATCAATAGCTCTAAAGCAGTCTTGAAGTAATAGAATGGCTTCAGTAGGATAGAGCAATCAACAGCTCTAAAGCAGTCTTGAAATAATAATGTGATATGTCTTCAGGAGGATAGAGCAATCAATAGCTCTAAAGCAGTCTTGAAGTAATGATTTCAGGAGGATAGAGCAATGGATAGCTCTAAAGCAGTCTTGAAATAATAATGTAATTTCAGGAGGATAGAGCAATGGATAACTCTAAAGCAGTCTTGAAATAATTAGATGGCTTCAGGAGGATAGAGCAATGAATAGCTCTAAAGCAGTCTTGAAGTAGTAATATGACCTCATGAGGATAGAGCAATGAATAGCTCTAAAGCGGTCTTGAAGTAATAGGATGATTTCAGGAGGATAGAGCAATCAGTAGCTCTAAAGCAGTCTTGAAGTCATGAGAGGCTATCAGGAGGATAAAATAACCCTGAGGTTACAATAAAGCAGTCCCAAAGTAATAAGAAGCTCATCAGGAGGATAAAGTAACCCTGAGGTTACAATAAAGCAGTCCCAAAGATCATAAGATTGTTTGTTGGATAATTAACCTGAAAACAAGGTAGCATTCTGTATAACAACATTAGTTTATGCTTTATGTATGCATGTATGACATGATGCACTTAGGTAATGTACTATAGACATATATGTTATGGTATGATGTAAATGATGTATGTATGTTATGACACTGCTGGAAGTGTCTGGATATCCTTGTATAACAACTGCTGGCCAAGAAAAATAAATCCCGATTCGTTGTTGAAGAATATATAACCCTCCGTCTGCTGGGGATAACAAGGTATAGATAACCTCCCGTTGTTGGGGATAACAAGGTATAGATAACCTCCCGTTGTTGGGGATAGTAGGGTATAGATAACCTTCGTTTTCGTTTGATAGTAGGATAAGTATAACATCCCGTCTTCGTTCATCGTGCCCTTATGGGAAAGTAATTTCCCGTATATCCGTATGAGGATAAAAGAGATGGATATAAATTCCAGGGGAGATTAGACTTTGTGAAAATGGATTAGTCCTACTGATGGTTTGTAACTGTCTTGTAAAGATGAACCGGCGAAGCTTCGTTGAAATCCTTCCCTCGTTCGTCCTTAGTAAATACTATTACTGCATTTTCATGCATTTCTGGTAAACATCAATCATATTAAAAGCATACATGCGTTTCTGGTAAACATCAATCATATTCAAAGGCATACATACATTCAAACACAACCAATGGACGTTTCGCTTATGTAAATAGGGTAAAAGTGAATCTGGATTCAAAAGATGGAATTTATTTATATCAAAAGTGACCCATACACGGGTAAGTTTGTACAAGGAGACATAAACCCTAGTAAGAGAATTTTGTCATGAAGTTTTACAAAAAG
>CAWUDS030003025.1:0-31578 GCA_963859935.3 Lathyrus sativus
ATACAGCGACAATTCACATGGATATCGTCAAGGATTCTTTTATGTGATTAATCTACCAAATTCAAAATGGAGGGGAGTGTTTGGTTTATGATCGGATAAATAAAGAAAATGCAATTAAGCGGTTAAAATAAGTGATTATCAAAATAAATCAATCTACTGTTTTCGGTTCCGCTTATCACGGGTTTCTACCTTACCAATTTCCTAAGCGATTCGATATCTATTCGATTCCTATGTCAATTAACAACCGCAAAAGACATAAACTAGATTAACAATCCTATATTCCAAATTAAGCAAACGGATTAAGTTTTCGTGAATTAAGCAAACACGAATTATAAAGCGCAATTAACGACAAAGCGACGTAACGGCGAATAAAAGCTATGGATGCAATCATACGAATTTAATCAAAACAATTCTATAAACTAACAGATTAAGCAAAAGCAATTCATAGAATAGTGTTGAAAGAGAAACGAATTAGATTGATAAAGTAAAAACCTCAAAGCGTTGGAACGCGATTACAGCAGAATGACTCTAAGGAATTAGCTCTCCAACGTTCTCTAAAAGCTCCGAATGTATTTTGTCGAAAATGTAACTAGGTGAACAGTAACACGAGTATTTTTTCCTTTAAAAGAAAGAAAATTCGGGTCATACCCAACTGGGTCGAAACATAACCCAGGCCCAATACATGACCCAACACTAAAATAAAATTCTAACGCAGTAACTCAAACGAAATTCTGAATTTTGGGCACCGAATCTGACTTCCGCTCAACACGAAAGTCGTAGCTCTCTCTCTTAGCTTTCGGCGATTTTTAGAACGCCTCAAACGGATTTTCGGAACTCCAGTTATGATTATTTCCGTGCAGACTGCTAAAGCTGAAAATAAGTGCGGAAATAAAATTAAGCAAAAATAAAATAAATATAAAAACAAAATAAAACATAAAAATAATCAAGATATAAGTAAAGAAATGCCTAAGTAAAAATATAGGAGAAAGTGCATAAATATGCACTGATCACTCATCACGCTGGAGCGCTTAAGCGTCTCCCCATGGACACAAACCTTAGGATCTATGACATTTTGATATTAATGTTTATAGGAATACCTTGACGAATATAATGAGAAAGATTTTTAGACAATGACAACGATAATTCTAAAATACAAAAGTGTAGAGACAAGTGTTTGACACTGGTTGCTTGTGGATTTTTCTCAACCGGTACTCGTAATGCCTTGAAAACTCTTGGAATGGGGAGAAAAAGAGATAATTTTCTTATAGCATGATATATTTGAGATCATAGCCTATATATAGAATGATAATCATTTAAAATTCTCATTATTTCGAAATGGATTATCTTGACATCCACTTATATTTAAGCACATATTCAATTAAATAATTAATTATTAAATATAATTAATTATTTTATTTACTTACTCAACCGATTAAGATTCTTATATATATATATATATATATATATATATATATATATATATATATATATATATATATATATATATATATATATATATATATATATATATATATATATATATATATATATAATATATATATATATATATATATATATATTATATATATATATAATATATATATATATATATATATATATATATATATATATATATATATATATATATATATATATATATATATATATATATATATAATTATATATATATATATATATATATATATATATATAATATATTATATATATATATATTATATATTGCTCTGTCCCGTCATCACACGGGGTCGGCCCAATCCGTCTCTCGTCGTGGAGGGCTAGCTCATTGATCAGTTGTCGCGCGCGGATCAGAACGAGTGTTTTTGATGAAAACGTAATACAGCGACAATTCAACTCGGATATCGTCTCAAGGATTCTTTTATGTGATTAATCTACCAAATTCAAAATGGAGGGGAGTTGGTTTGGTTTATGATCGGATAAATAAAGAAAATGCAATTAAGCGGTTAAAATAAGTGATTATCAAAATAAGTCAATCTACTGTTTTCGGTTCCGGCTTATCACGGGTTTCTACTTACCAATTTCCTAAACGATTTCGATATCTATTCGATTCCTATGTCAATGAACAACCGCAAAGACATAACCTAGATTAACAATCCTATATTCAAATTAAGCAAACGGATTAAGTTTTCGTGAATTAAGCAAACACGAATTATAAACGCGAATTAACGACAAAGCGACGTAACGGCGAATAAAAGCTATGGATGCAATCATACGAATTTAATCAAAACAATTCTATAAACTAACAGATTAAGCAAAAGCAATTCATAGAATAGTGTTGAAAGAGAAACGAATTAGATTGATAAGTAAAAAACCTCAAGCGTTGGAACCGGATTACAGCAGAATGACCCTAAGGAATAGCTCTCCATGGTTCTCTAAAAGCTCCGAATGTATTTTTCGTGAAATTGTAACTAGGTGAACAGTAACACGAGTATTTTTCCTTTAAAAAGAAAGCAATTCGGTCATAACCAACTGGGTCGAAAACATAACCCTGGCTCAATACATGACCCAACACTAAAATAAAATTCTAATGCAGTAACTTCAAACGGAATCTGGAATTTTGGGCACCGAATATGACTTCCTCTCAAACACGAAAGTTGTAGCCTCTCTCTTAGCTTTCCGGCGATTTTTAGAACGCCTCAAACGATTTTCAGAACTCCAGTTATGATTATTTTCGCTGCAGACTGCTAAAGCTGAAAAATAAGTGCGAAATAAAATTAAGCCAAAAATAAAATAAAATATAAAAACAAAATAAAACATAAAAATAATCAAGATAAAGTAAAGAAATGCTAAGTAAAAATATAGGAGAAAGTGCATAAATATGCACTGATCACTCATCACGCTGGGAGCGCTTAAGCGTCTCGCCATGGACACAAACCTTAGGATCTATGACATTTTGATATTAATGTTTATAGGATACCTTGACGAATATAATGAGAAAGATTTTAGACAATGACAACGATAATTCTAAAATACAAAAGTGTAGAGACAAGTGTTTGACACTGGTTGGCTTGTGGATTTTTCTCAACCGGTACTCGTAATGCCTTGAAAACTCTTCGAATGGGGAGAAAAAGAGATCATTTTCTTATAGCATGATATATTTGAGATCATAGCCTATATATAGAATGATAATCATTAAAATTCTCATTATTTCGAAATGGATTATCTTGACATCCACTTATATTTAAGCACATATTCAATTAAATAATTAATTATTAAATATAATTAATTATTTTATTTACTTACTCAACCGATTAAGATTCTATATATATATATATTGCTCTGTCCGCCTCATCACACACGGGTCGGCCCAATCCGTCTCTCCGTCGTGGAGGGCCTAGCTCATTGATCAGTTGTCGCACGCGGATCAGAACGAGTGTTTTTGATGACAACGTAATACAGCGACAATTCAACTTGGATATCGTCTCAAGGATTCTTTATGTGATTAATCTACCAAATTCAAAATGGAGGGGGAGTTGGTTTGGTTTATGATCGGATAAATAAAGAAAATGCAATTAAGCGGTTAAAATAAGTGATTATCAAAATAAATCAATCTACTGTTTTCGGTTCCGGCTTATACGGGTTTTCTACCTTACCAATTTCCTAAGCGATTTCGATATCTATTCGATTCCGACATAAACTAGATTAACAATCCTATATTCCAAATTAAGCAAACGGATTAAGTTTTCGTGAATTAAGCAAACACGAATTATAAACGCGAATTAACGACAAAGCGGCGTAACGGCGAATAAAAGCTATGGATGCAATCATACGAATTTAATCAAAACAATTCTATAAACTAACAGATTAAGCAAAAGCAATTCATAGAATAGTGTTGAAAGAGAAACGAATTAGATTGATAAAGTAAAAACCTCAAAGCGTTGGAACGCGATTACAGCAGAATGACTCTAAGGAATTAGCTCTCCAACGTTCTCTAAAAGCTCCGAATGTATTTTTCGTGAAAATGTAACTAGGTGAACAGTAACACGAGTATTTTTCCTTTAAAAAGAAAGAAAATTCGGGTCATAACCCAACTGGGTCGAAAACATAACCCAGGCCCAATACATGACCCAACACTAAAATAAAATTCTAACGCAGTAACTTCAAACGGAATTCTGGAATTTTACCGAATCTGACTTCCGCTCAAACACGAAAGTCGTAGCTCTCTCTCTTAGCTTTCCGGTGATTTTTAGAACGCCTCAAATGGATTTTCGGAACTCCAGTTATGATTATTTCCGTGCAGACTGCTAAAGCTGAAAAATAAGTGCGGAAATAAAATTAAGCCAAAAATAAAATAAAATATAAAAACAAAATAAAACATAAAAATAATCAAGATAAAGTAAAGAAATGCCTAAGTAAAAATATAGGAGAAAGTGCATAAATATGCACTGATCACTCATCACGCTTGGAGCGCTTAAGCGTCTCCCCATGGACACAAACCTTAGGATCTATGACATTTTGATATTAATGTTTATAGGAATACCTTGACGAATATAATGAGAAAGATTTTTAGACAATGACAACGATAATTCTAAAATACAAAAGTGTAGAGACAAGTGTTTGACACTGGTTGGCTTGTGGATTTTTCTCAACCGGTACTCGTAATGCCTTGAAAACTCTTCGAATGGGGAGAAAAAGAGATCATTTTCTTATAGCATGATATATTTGAGATCATAGCCTATATATAGAATGATAATCATTTAAAATTCTCATTATTTCGAAATGGATTATCTTGACATCCACTTATATTTAAGCACATATTCAATTAAATAATTAATTATTAAATATAATTAATTATTTTATTTACTTACTCAACCGATTAAGATTCTTATATATATATATATATATATATATATATATATATATATATATATATATATATATATATATATATATATATATATATATATATATATATATATATATATATATATATATATATATATATATATATATATATATATATATATATATATATATATATATATATATATATATATATATATATATATATATATATATATATATATATATATATATAATATATATATATATATATATATATATATATATATATATATATATATATATATATATATATATATATATATATATATATATATATATATATATATATATATATATATATATATATATATATATATATATATATATATATATATATATATATATATATATATATATATATATATATATATATATATATATATATATATATATATATATATATATATATATATATATATATATATATATATATATATATATATATATATATATATATTGCTCTGTCCCGCTCATCACACGGGGTCGGCCCAATCCGTCTCTCCGTCGTGGAGGGCCTAGCTCATTGATCAGTTGTTGCACGCGGATCAGAACGAGTGTTTTTGATGAAAATGTAATACAGCGACAATTCAACTCGGATATCGTCTCAAGGATTCTTTTATGTGATTAATCTACCAAATTCGAAATGGAGGGGGAGTTGGTTTGGTTTCTGATCGGATAAATAGAGAAAATGCAATTAAACGGTTAAAATAAGTGATTATCAAAATAAGTCAATCTACTGTTTTCGGTTCCGACTTATCACGGGTTTCTACCTTACCAATTTCCTAAGCGATTTCGATCTCTATTCGATTCCTATGTCAATTAACAAACGTAAAAGACATAAACTAGATTAACAATCCTATATTCCAAATTAAGCAAACGGATTAAGTTTTCGTGAATTAAGCAAACACGAATTATAAACGCGAATTAACGACAAAGCGACGTAACGACGAATAAAAGCTATGGATGCAATCATACGAATTTAATCAAAACAATTCTATAAACTAACAGATTAAGCAAAAGCATTTCATAGAATAGTGTTGAAAGAGAAACGAATTAGATTGATAAAGTAAAAACCTCAAAGCGTTGGAACGCGATTACAGCAGAATGACTCTAAGGAATTAGCTCTCCATGGTTCTCTAAAAGCTCCGAATGTATTTTTCGTGAAAATGTAACGGGGTGAACAGTAACACGAGTATTTTTCCTTTAAAAAGAAAGCAAATTCGGGTCATAACCCAACTGGGTCGAAAACATAACCCAGGCCCAATACATGACCCAACACTAAAATAAAATTCTAATGCAGTAACTTCAAACGGAATTCTGGAGTTTTGGGCTCCGAATCTGACTTCGAATCCAACACGAAAGTCGTAGCTCTCTCTCTCTTAGCTTTCCGGCGATTTTTAGAATGCCTCAAATGGATTTCCGGAACTCCAGTTATGATCATTTCCGTGCAGACTGCTAAAGCTGAAAAATAAGTGCGGAAATCAAATTAAGCCAAAAATAAAATAAAATATAAAAACAAAATAAAACATAAAAATAATCAAGATAAAGTAAAGAAATGCCTAAGTAAAAATATAGGAGAAAATGCATAAATATGCACTGATCACTCATCACGCTGGGAGCGCTTAAGCGTCTCCCCATGGACACAAACCTTAGGATCTATGACATTTTGATATTAATGATTATAGGAATACCTTGACGAATATAATGAGAAATATTTTTAGACAATGACAACGATAATTCTAAAAGACAAAAGTGTAGAGACAAGTGTTTGACACTGGTTGGCTTGTGGATTTTTCTCAACCGGTACTCGTAATGTCTTGAAAACTCTTCGAATGGGGAGAAAAAGAGATAATTTTCTTATAGTATGATATATTTGAGATCATAGCCTATATATAGAATGATAATCATTTAAAATTCTCATTATTTCGAAATGGATTATCTTGACATCCACTTATATTTAAGCACATATTCAATTAAATAATTAATTATTAAATATAATTAATTATTTTATTTACTTACCCAACCGATTAAGATTCTTATATATATATATATATATATATATATATATATATATATATATATATATATATATATATATATATATATATATATATATATATATATATATATATATATATATATATATATATATATATATATATATATATATATATATATATATATATATATATATATATATATATATATATATATATATATATATATATATATATATATATATATATATATATATATATATATATATATATTGCTCTGTCCCGCTCATCGCACAGGGTCGGCCCAATCCATCTCTCCGTCGTGGAGGGCCTAGCTCATTGATCAGTTGTCGCGCGCGGATCAGAACGAGTGTTTTTGATGAAAACGTAATACAACGACAATTCAACTCGGATATCGTCTCAAGGATTCTTTTATGTGATTAATCTACCAAATTCAAAATGGAGGGGGAGTTGGTTTGGTTTCTGATCGGATAAATAAAGAAAATGCAATTAAGCGGTTAAAATTAGTGATTATCAAAATAAGTCAATCTATTGTTTTCGGTTCCGGCTTATCACGGGTTTCTACCTTACCAATTTCCTAAGCGATTTCGATCTCTATTCGATTCCTATGTCAATTAACAAGCGCAAAAGACATAAACTAGATTAATAATCCTATATTCCAAATTAAGCAAACAAATTAAGTTTTCGTGAATTAAGCAAACACGAATTATAAAAGCGAATTAACGACAAAGCGACGTAACGGCGAATAAAAGCTAAGGATGCAATCATACGAATTTAATCAAAACAATTCTATAAACTAACAGATTAAGCAAAAGCAATTCATAGAACAGTGTTGAAAGAGAAACAAATTAGATTGATCAAGTAAAAACCTCAAAGCGTTGGAACGCGATTACAGCAGAATGACTCTAAGGAATTAGCTCTCCATGGTTCTCTCAAAGCTCCGAATGTATTTTTCGTGAAAATGTAACTAGGTGAACAGTAACACGAGTGTTTTTCCTTTAAAAAGAAAGCAAATTCGGGTCATAACCCAACTGGGTCGAAAACATAACCCAGGCCCAATACATGAGCCAACACTAAAATAAGATTCTAATGCAGTAACTTCAAACGGAATTCTGGAGTTTTGGGCTCCGAATCTGACTTCGAATCCAACACGAAAGTCGTAGCTCTCTCTCTTAGCTTTCCGGCGATTTTTAGAACTCCTCAAATGGATTTCCGGAACTCCAGTTATGATCATTTCCGTGCAGACTGCTAAAGCTGAAAAATAAGTGCGGAAATCAAATTAAGCCAAAAATAAAATAAAATATAAAAACAAAATAAAACATAAAAATAATCAAGATAAAGTAAAGAAATGCCTAAGTAAAAATATAGGAGAAAGTGCATAAATATGCACTGATCACTCATCACGCTAGGAGCGCTTAAGCGTCTCCCCATGGACACAAACCTTAGGATCTATGACATTTTGATATTAATGATTATAGGAATACCTTGACGAATATAATGAGAAAGATTTTTAGACAATGACAACGATAATTCTAAAATACAAAAGTGTAGAGACAAGTGTTTGACACTGGTTGGCTTGTGGATTTTTCTCAACCGGTACTCGTAATGTCTTGAAAACTCTTCGAATCGGGAGAAAAAGTGATAATTTTCTTATAGCATGAGATATTTGAGATCATAGCCTATATATAGAATGATAATCATTTAAAATTCTCATTATTTCGAAATGGATTATCTTGACATCCACTTATATTTAAGCACATATTCAATTAAATATTTAATTATTTTATTTACTTACTCAACCGATTAATATTCTTATATATATATATATATATATATATATTGCTCTGTCCCGCTCATCGCACAGGGTCGGCCCAATCCATCTCTCCGTCGTGGAGGGCCTAGCTCATTGATCAGTTGTCGCGCGCGGATAAAAATGAGTGTTTTTGATGAAAACGTAATACAACGACAATTCAACTCGGATATCGTCTCAAGGATTCTTTTATGTGATTAATCTACCAAATTCAAAATGGAGGGGGAGTTGGTTTGGTTTCTGATCGGATAAATAAAGAAAATGCAATTAAGCGGTTAAAAATAGTGATTATCAAAATAAGTCAATCTAGTGTTTTCGGTTCCGGCTTATCACGAGTTTCTACCTTACCAATTTCCTAAGCGATTTCGATCTCTATTCGATTCCTATGTCAATTAACAAGCGCAAAAGACATAAACTAGATTAACAATCCTATATTCCAAATTAAGCAAACGGATTAAGTTTTCGTGAATTAAGCAAACACGAATTATAAACGCGAATTAACGACAAAGCGACGTAACGGCGAATAAAAGCTAAGGATGCAATCATACGAATTTAATCAAAACAATTCTATAAACTAACAGATTAAGCAAAAGCAATTCATAGAATAGTGTTGAAAGAGAAACGAATTAGATTGATAAAGTAAAAACCTCAAAGCGTTGGAACGTGATTACAGCAGAATGACTCTAAGGAATTAGCTCTCCATGGTTCTCTCAAAACTCCGAATGTATTTTTCGTGAAAATGTAACTAGGCGAACAGTAACACGAGTGTTTTTCCTTTAAAAAGAAAGCAAATTCGGGTCATAACCCAACTGGGTCGAAAACATAACCCAGGCCCACTACATGACCCAACACTAAAATAAAATTCTAATGCAGTAACTTCAAACGGAATTATGGAATTTTGGGCTCCGAATCTGACTTCGACTCCAAAACGAAAGTCGTAGCTCTCTCTCTTAGCTTTCCGACAATTTTTAGAACACCTCAAACGGATTTCCGGAACTCCAGTTATGATCGTTTCCGTGCAGACTGCTAAAGCTGAAAAATAAGTGCGGAAATCAAATTAAGCCAAAAATAAAATAAAATATAAAAACAAAATAAAGCATAAAAATAATCAAGATAAAATAAAGAAATGCCTAAGTAAAAATAAAGGAGAAAGTGCATAAATATGCACTGATCACTCATCACGCTGGGAACGCTTAAGCGTCTCCCCATGGACACAAACCTTAGGATCTATGACATTTTGATATTAATGATTATAGGAATACCTTGACGAATATAATGAGAAAGATTTTTAGACAATGACAACGATAATTCTAAAAGATAAAAGTGTAGAGACAAGTGTTTGACACTGGTTGGCTTGTGGATTTTTCTCAACCGGTACTCGTAATGTCTTGAAAACTCTTCGAATGGGGAGAAAAAGAGATAATTTTCTTATAGCATGATATATTTGAGATCATAGCCTATATATAGAATGATAATCATTTAAAATTCTCATTATTTCGAAATGGATTATCTTGACATCCACTTATATTTAAGCACATATTCAATTAAATAATTAATTATTAAATATAATTAATTATTTTATTTACTTACTCAACCGATTAAGATTCTTATATATATATATATATATATATATATATATATATATATATATATATATATATATATATATATATATATATATATATATATATATATATATATATATATATATATATATATATATATATATATATATATATATATATATATATATATATATATATATATATATATATATATATATATATATATATATATATATATATATATATATATATATATATATATATATATATATATATATATATATATATATATATATATATATATATTGCTCTGTCCCGCTCATCGCACGGGGTCGGCCCAATCCATCTCTCCGTCGTGGAGGGCCTAGCTCATTGATCAATTGTCGCGCGCGGATCAAAACGAGTGTTTTTGATGAAAACATAATACAACTACAATTCAACTCGGATATCGTCTCAAGGATTCTTTTATGTGATTAATCTACCAAATTCAAAATGGAGGGGGAGTTGGTTTGATTTCTGATCGGATATATAAAGAAAATGAAATTAAGCGGTTAAAATAAGTGATTATCAAAATAAGTCAATCTACTGTTTTCGGTTCCGGCTTATCACGGGTTTCTACCTTACCAATTTCCTAAGCGATTTCGATCTCTATTCGATTCGTATGTCAATTAACAAGCGCAAAAGACATAAACTAGATTAACAATCCTATATTCCAAATTAAGCAAACGGATTAAGTTTTCGTGAATTAAGCAAACACGAATTATAAACGCGAATTAACAACAAAGCGACGTAACGACGAATAAAAGCTAAGGATGCAATCATACGAATTTAAACAAAAAAATTCTATAAACTAACAGATTAAGCAAAAGCAATTCATAGAATAGTGTTGAAAGAGAAACGAATTAGATTGATAAAGTAAAAACCTCACAGCGTTGGAACGCGATTACAGCAGAATGACTCTAAGGAATTAGCTCTCCATGGTTCTCTCAAAGCTCCGAATATATTTTTCGTGAAAATGTAACTAGGTGAACAGTAACACGAGTATTTTTCCTTTAAAAAGAAAGCAAATTCGGGTCATAACCCAACTGGGTCGAAAACATAACCCAGGCCCAATACATGACCCAACACTAAAATAAAATTCTAATGCAGTAACTTCAAACGGAATTCTGGAATTTTGGGCTACGAAACTGACTTCGACTCCAACACGAAAGTTGTAGCTCTCTCTCTCTTAGCTTTCCGGCGATTTTTAGAACGCCTTAAATGGATTTCCGGAACTCCAGTTATGATCGTTTCCGTGCAGACTGCTAAAGCTGAAAAATAAGTGCGGAAATAAAATAAGCCAAAAATAAAATAAAATATAAAAACAAAATAAAACATAAAAATAATCAAGATAAAGTAAAGAAATGCCTAAGTAAAAATATAGGAGAAAGTGCATAAATATGTGTAGCGGTAAAAATCGTGAGCGTAAGTTATTAATTAACTTAACTCAAAAAAACAAGAGTCGCCACCGCACTTTTATTTTATCCAAATAAAGGAAAGGAAAAAGAGCGAACAAAACCAAAGAGTTCTAAAATAAGAACACGAGACAGAGATCGGGGTAAGGGGGTTGGTTACGCAATGGGAAGGTGTTAGTACCCAAAACGTCTATAGTACTCTATAGGAGCCCTTTGAAATATTTACATTTTCTGGTTTGAAAATGGTTTGTTTGAAAAAGAGATTGGGGAGATGAGAAGAGAATTATTTTTTTATATTTTTGTGTTTGGAGAGACTTATCGCCTCATGCCTACGTACCCACAAAGTGCAATATGGGATCAAAACCCCGTAGTTCGTGGTACAAATGACAAAAATTTGTTGGTTTTGATTGATTTTAGATGTAAAGACAAGTCGTCATTTCAAGGAGAAAACTGCGACTATCCACCCACGAGTATTAAGACAACATCTGCGTCACATAAAGATGGAGGATTTGCTTGGATTATCAACAAGACTATCACTCAACATCAACGTGGAAAATGTCAAAGTCTTAATAATATGGGGAATAGGAGATTTACATCTCAACTATAGAAATGAATCATGTCTAAACTTTATGAAAAGTTTTAAAGTGAAAAAGTGCATAAAGGCACAAAAAGAGTTGATGAGTTTTTGTATTTTTTATGTCTTTTGAAATTGGTCAAAGCATGATTAACATTGATTGACTTTTATTAAGAAAAAAAAACAAAGTTTAAAAATCACTTGACGAAAGTCAAGGTTTTATTGCGAAAGCGGTTTTGAAGTTTGAAACCAAGAAGGTTTTTGAAAGAGGGAGAAAGTTTTGAAAATTTAAGAAGGGGAGGAGATGAAGTGACTATCCTAGAAACCAAAATAAGAGCTAGAGGTAAGAAAGATCTAACCGACTTGTAGCACACTCCATAGCAAGCAAAAAAGAATTCCATCCGATTTAAAGCATAAGCCAATGATCGAGCCAAATAAAGGCTAAGATTCACAATACTCCAAGCATAGGGAAGAAAGTCCTAATCCTAAGTCCAAAATGTCCATGAAGTCCAAGGTCTAAGAATGGTCCAAGAGTATAACCACAAAGTTAATAGCACCAAATTTTTTAGATGTTTTATCCTTTATTAGTGTTTTGAACAAAGTATGGTCCAAGTAGACAAAAGAGAAATGACATAAACATAAACAAAGATATGATATGAAATGATAAAATGGAAGCATAAAAGTAAGAAATAAGGAGTAAGAAGAGAATATAAACAAAATTAAACAAGGACAATGTTAGTGAATTAGTAATTAGTGGTTAGAACATATGATAAATGATGATTAATTCTTGCACTTAGACCAAGGTTAATGAAAGCTCATTAGAGGATTGATAGAATCAAAGCCTCCTAACAATGATTTTCATAGGTATTGGACTTAAGACAAGCAACTAAACACACTTGGACTTTTAAACGTAAGTTTGAGCCACGAATGATCATTTTCCGATTAAGGGACACTTTAGCGCTATGTTAAGCAATCGTAATCGGGTTTATGTAGAAACCACGACTATCTGAGGCCGGTCAATAAAATGTTAGTGTTAATACATGTTAGAGAAGTGATATGTAAGTCACTCTCCTAAAACATGCCACACAAAAAGAAAAGAGGTAGTGATCTCATCACAATCAAGATTTTTAATTAATTAATCAAAGGTAATCTATCACTATTCCAAAGTAAGGAGAATTATCTCAATGATTATTCGTCCATAGATTTGAAATAATGAAGATTAAACAACCTTGATAATCAACAATCTATGATCCATAGATTTCATCGATCAAAAATAAAAAGAAGAAGAAAGAAAATAAAAATGAAAAGAAATCACAATTTGAATCTTAAATCGATTAAATTATCATCAATATCAATCACCTCTCTTGGTGGATAAAAATCAACACCCAAAGTCCATTGATATTGATGAAATCCTATCAAAATTCAAGATCCAAAACAACCAACAATTGATCCAAATTAAAATGTTTTCAAATAATTTTTTAAATGCTTTTTTTCAAGAATATTATTATTATTATTATTATTATTTTAAAAAAAAACTAATAACATAAAAAAAAGGGCCACACGGCCAATTTTCTTAAAAGAAAATATAAAAAAGAAAAAAAAAAGAACATAAATGAAATAATACTTGAAAAGGAGAAAGAGAAAATAAACAGAAATATCTTCTTCTCACGCGAAGCATTTCACGGCCATGGATGCTTGCTTAAATCACAACGGCGGGACACGAAAAATACGCGGTTGCAATCAAAATCAAGAGCTCTTCACAACAGTACCAACAATTCAAAGAAACACAACAAAAAGTAACGGATCGAAACTGACGGTGAAGCTCAATCTACCTTCAAACTCAGGTGAATGATGAAATCGAAACTCTCTTCTTCTTTCTTCTTCTTCTTCTTCCTTTGAATTTGGCTGAAATTGTTTCAATTAGAGTGAAATTGGTGGAAGGAAGTGGGAGAAGAAAATGTGAGCAAAAAGTTTTCGTAGTGAGGAGTTTGAAGAAGAAAATCAGCAGAGGTTTTTTGGCTTGAAAAGCTTGAAAAAACAAATGAGAGGTGAGTTGTATTTATAGATTGAGAATGAGAGAGAGTGATTTGCCGTTTGTGAAATTTTCACTGCGTTTTGTGATGCAAATTGTGCGTGACTTTTTGTTGATATTTTTTCATGTCGTTTTGCTTTTTCTTCTTTCAGCTCACTTGGGTGACGTGGATGAGCTTTATGGCTCACATGACTTGGAAATATGGCTCAGATACGTGATGAGTTTGCTTTTACCCTGTTGCAAGTGGCTCAGCTGACAAATTGTACAGTAGTCTAGTAAAACTCTTAATATGGCTTACTTCCAATTTTTCTTGGATTTCATTTTCTAAAATCTCAGTCTGACTTAGAGATGGTATTTGTATGCAGAAACTGAAGGACGATGATGTCGTTAATTTGCAAACCGTTCCCCGTGAACCAAACCGAGAAATGAGATTGGTCTCCTCTGCGCACATTATGTCTTCTAATTGCCGGACAACCAGTTGAAGTTTTCTCCTCCGACAGTTCAGATAGTCGGGAACCTAGTGCTTTTAACATGCCTCAGCATCCTGCACAGCTTCAGTTTAGATCTAATGGCATGCTCGGCGATTGGCTTGTACGGCTTTGTTCAATTCCAAGATGTGTATTCATACTAGCATATCTAGCAGTTCCTGTCAAATTCTTATTCTCTCTGTAAGGAATATGCTGATGAGTAGAGGTGTCTCTGTATTTTTTAGCGAGACCAAAGTCAATGGCATAAACTTGATTAGCACGCCTCCCCAAACCAATCAGGAAGTTGTCTGGCTTGATGTCCCTATGTAAAAATGACTTGGAATGAATATATTCAACTCGATTTATCATCTGATCAGCAAGCATGAGTACAGGAGCTGGAATAAAAAACTTTGCATTGGCGGGAAGAGCAGGTTTCACAGATGGAACGGAAGGGGACTGAAACAGGTTTGCAGAGCTTCCGCCATTTTGGTTGAAGGTGTCAACATATCTTGACCGAACATCCATGTGGCTGCGAGCAGAGAATTGATTTGAGCTAGGGGGTATCGGCGGCATCCCTGGGCTAGTGTATTTGTAGTACAAAGTACTTGGATGTCACCTTTAAGAAAAAAAGGCCTTCCATAATACTGCGATCTTTGAGGCAAAGCCCTCCATTGTGATAACCAACACCATAAAGAATGTATGACTGCATTTGTTTGTATTTCTCTTCATATTTCTTGCCCAATGATTCTGCCTCACGCTTATCTGCAGATGCCCTTTCAGTAATCTCATTTAGGCGGTTATCACATCTGCTTTTATACAGGACCAATTCCTTCATTTTGTTGCGGTACAACTCAATCTTCTCTTTTGAATCCAATATCATATTCTGCATTTCTTCAGGCTTTTTCTCTGCAGTCTCGATATTCTGCTTACTATTATCTGTGTCATTCGAAAAAGAATCATCCAACACAGATGTTCCAAACTTTTTCTAATCAGGCAGGACAGTGCCATCAGCCCGAGCAGGCGAAAAATGAAAGGCTAATGTTGGAAACCTCACAGCAAGACGCATTGAAGGATAATGAGGAGTCTCTGACTGAATCAGTTGAAGTTGCAGAATGACTCTACATCTGTCAATAACGGGATAGAAATCACCAGTTGTAGAATGGGTTTTTGTGTTCAGAGAAATTTGGCTCCAATGATAGTCACCGTCAAACAAAAATGCAGAGACATCACTTAAAACCAAATCAAATCGCAAGTACATATTATCCTCGGCTGATTCCTTTTGATAGTCATCCTGTGTTCGTATCATCAAATTCCCTAGATCCAACAAAAGCTTTGTAGCATGGGTGTTGTCGGGACAAAAATCAGTAGGAATAGTAATCTTGGGAGCTGCAATATCCAAGTCCAATGAAAACCAGACATGATCCTTTAATGCTTTGTTCATTTGTTGTTGGGCAGTGCGCTTAACTTCATCAATTTTCATCTGCACGGCAGCTGCAGTTTCTAATGCAATGGTGTGACTTACAGCAGTGTCACTTTCAAAGAATTTCATAATTTGATCAATGCTATCCTTCATATAAGTCATGTAACATGGAGAAGCTTTGGCTACCAAGCTCCAGTCCACCTTGCTAAGAAGACTAACACCAACATTGTGTGCATGTACTGAACCAGCCATTGTAACACAAGGAACTCCCATGTATAAAGATTCACATGTCGTAGTTGTCCCAGCATATGGAAACGTGTCCAAACTGATGTCCATCAGAGAATATGCTTGCATATGATCATGGTTAAGTAGAATAAGGGGCAGAAGATCAACTCATAGTGGTTCCAATCCCAACTGTTTTAGGGTTGAAAGAAACCTCTGTCTCACACTATCACAGCGAAATGGTTTACATTTTACCACGAGGCGAGAATTTGGAATTGCACAAAGTATCCTTGCCCAAACCTTCAATACTGTAGGAGTAATCTTGGCAAGATTGGCATCCCCTTCTAAATTATAGTTTCTGCAGAATTTCAATATCTGATGACACAGTGATTCGATTATATTCTCTTGTTGAAACAACCACTTCAACGATACTGTGTGAATTCTTGCAGAAAGTAAATCCCATTTGCCATTGTTTATGAGCTGGAATATAATCTCCTCAGCTTCTCGACTATAGTAAATTTGGTAGTTCATATTGCCAAGACCCCTCAACAAACTGTAGAGATTCACCAATTGAGTCACCGTCAAATTATCAGTTGTCCAATCATGAAAATCACTGCTATTAAGTAGAGCATATTGTTCAAGAGAAGCTAAAACCAACTTATCATCTGCAAGTCTTTCGTCGTATAGTGAATTGGTGTACATAATTAGCAAAGCAGCAGATTGACAAGGAGAAAAATGTAAATTGTCTGTACTCCTGACTTCCTCTACCTGTGCACGGTCGTTTCTGACAATCAAAAAGCTTTTCTACATCACAAACCGAAACTCTCTGCATAAAAGCTTCCACACTGTCGGTCAGGTCCCAAAATGTAACACACCCATCAGTAGATCCACTAATCACAATGTAAGCATTTCCAACTTGGATACTATCTTTATGGCGCGTACGAGTAGGAAAGATGATATGCTGCAATGACAAAACGGGTGCCAATAAAGGAACAAGTAATGTAATGTCAAACCATAAGCGAAAGGGCAAAACTAAAGCCCGTAACATAATCGTAGCATCCGAACAAGCAACGACAACAAAACAGACAGATATCCTAGAACCAGCACATTTAACAAGAAAAGCAGTGACTGCAAGATATCTCCAGTCATCCTCATGTTTATCTCTGACCAAGTTCACCATTCTATGCTCAGCATCAATTTTTATATTTGAACCATTTTCAGCAACATCTGCTTTCCCCGCGTTATTTTCTGCATATCTGTGTGTAGTTGAATATTTGGTTGGCATGTCAGTGGAAAACCACTGGAACGTCATTGAAGAAGACAAACTTGACAAAAATTGATCATCAACTTCTTTTGAATTTTGTTGATTATCAGCGGGGAAGTCGGTTTTGTTCTCCAACTTAGTACTTTTGAGTAGCCAAGAAGTTAAGACACGCTTTGCACCCACTGATATCAGTAAGGTTGGATTATCTTTGTCCACATCAGCAACATTTAGTTCACTCCTGTCATCAGATACAGTGGTTGCAGCTGATGGAATGATGTGTACTTTTGAGATGCAACAAATTGATCTTACAGCTGATTCACCAACATGCTCACCAAGCAATTTTGACGTGGACCAGTTCTCAATACCTGGAGAGTACCAAGTCAGTCTCACAGTCCAGTGTTAAATAATTTCGCTCCAAATTGTCCGTAATGAGCGGTGACTGCATTAGTCATATCTTCCATTTTAATTGGGCCACCATATTGAATGCAATTATCAGAAGTAGCTACTGATAATTCATGAGATTTATTAGAGCTCCAATTGGAATTTTGAAAAAGTGGCCACAACATCTTACTGCCACCAAACCTCTTGCTTCATCATTAAGCTTAGTTGATTCCCTTTCAAGTTGGTTAGACTCCTCATGTTTCAACACATCAATTTTTCTCAATTTGAAACAACTCTTCTTCTGAGAGGCATTTTGCATATTATTTTTGTATGCATTCTCCGCATCAGAAAATGGCAGTGTACGCGTGCTTTGAGCCTCGCTCAATTTCTCACTGCATTCATTATTTTTTCTGTGAAGAAGCCACAAAAACAGAATCAGTCAGTTGATTGCTAGTAAAATTGTCTTCTATGGCAATTTTAAGTTTTTCTTGTGCAGATGTATTTTGGAGAGGCCTGTCAAGAACATGCTTTCTCCATACATGCTGCCATAAGTTCGCAAGCTCATTTTTCCGAACAAGTTTGATTAGAAAATCAGCTACACCTTTACACATGCAATTCATTACCATGCCACGTGAATCGTGAGAAGTCATCATTATAAGAGGAATGTTTTTTTGCAAGTTTCATGCTCCATCATCAAATCTAGAAGTGCTAATCCAGATGATTCAGGCAACTCCAATTCTGTTAAAACAAGATCAATTTCAACTTCCTTTGTTTGCAAAATCTTCCATGCCTTTACTCCATCAGAAACTGCAATAACTTTGTGATTGCAATTCATGAGAAGTGATGAAATTAACCGACGAGTAGAACGATCGGGTTCAACTAGAAGAACAGTAACAGTTATCTTTGGTAGAAACAATTCCCATCTAAAAATCTCTTTACAGTGATCATCATCATCATCATCATCGGAAAGAATTACACAGACATGTTTACGACCAACAACTGCTTGATGCTTGCTAGCCTGTTTTGTCACACTTCCCAACTTTTTGTAACAAACTCAACAACAGCTTGAATGGCTCCTTCGGCAGACTGCTTGATCTTTACATATAGCTACTGAACAACCATGAAGCATAGCAACCAGCTCATCCTTTGTCAAAAGAATGCAGAGGGAGGAAATGATCCTGTTGAAAACTTCTGATGGATCAATAGAGGTATCATTTCTCGGCATGGCTATCACATCTTCAAGAGAAGACAAAACACGGTATGACAATTCTATGTCTTCAGCAGATATAGACAAACCAGGAGTCTTTGAAAGAGAAAGAGAAATACTGAAGAGTTGATCGAGAATTTGTGCTGATATTTTTCGGATTTCGGAATTCGTGTCTGCACAACGTGGAAGATAAATTACTACCCTATCTCCCAGGCACAAAGCTTTGCGACTTGGAAATACAAATGCAGATGGTAGATTAGAAAAAAATTCCATAAAGAGTACGGTCAACTTGCTTGGTATGTGCACAATTTCCATGGCATCCCAGTGCGCAATAACCACTAACACAAACCATCCGAAATTTGAGAAGCATTTCATGGACTGCAAGACATCTTCTTCTCCTCTGATATTCAACAGGTGAAAAGACAAATTGATCAATTTGCTTCAGAATGAGCATTAGCAGCTCGGCTCGACTTCTTCCATCCTTGCCACCAGTGAGAAGAATGGCACATAAAAGAGAGATCAGATTGTCAATAAGGGGGCTGACAACTTCAACTGGATCATTTTGTATCGCAAAGAATCCCAATGTAGCCTTTATCACATAGTTTCTGGTTTCAACCGTTAGCTTTGGCTCCACAGAGACCAATGTAGTGCAAGCACTTAATGCAATAGCCTGAGTACGCAAGAGTTCATTGTAATCAGCAAAACCATCATTATCATCTCGGCCCATTAAAGTTAAAATATAATCAAGCAGTTGGTCCCTTCTTAAATTCCAGTTAGATTTCTCTGCTATGCGAGCAGCAAAACTAGGAGGAAGTTGCAGCCCTTCATTCTTGCCAATGAACTGTAAGACTTCAACAATCTGTTCTTCACTCGGTGCATTTGGGCATTTGTATTTGGACTTTGAAATTTGACAATTGTCTTGTCTTAATGAAACCTTGACAACTTTGAATTTGGGAAATATTAGTGATGATGAAAGCCTTACATTTTTAAGTAACTTGCATTCCAAGTAAGCCATATGCATGTCTCTTCCAAATTTAATTTGAATCAAATTCTTGGATGAAATAAATCTTTAAGGAATTGATGTCATGATGAACCCAAATATCAATGCCTTCAATCATGCTTTAGAATCACTTGGAAATGGCACACTTGAATGAACACTTTGTACTTGCATCCCAAAACCAACATCATGATCGAACATCCACCACACTTGACTTGTACAGACAAAACTCTAAATCTTCGATTAAAACTGGAATAAAACTTCTCATAAAACACTGCTCGACAAACTGATGATTCTCCATAAGACCACTTGACCTTGAACAATCATCTCTTGAGAAAATAGACCACTGATACATAACTTGCAAATGAAGTAATCCCTTGATAGTTTGACCAAGATGAGGTCAAACTTCCATCTGATTTAGACTCGAATGAATGTCCTTGCCATCAATCCCTTTTGCAAAATCCTAAACACACAGAGAAGAAGAAACAGACAAATTGAAAAATATTTTTGGTATTTTGGTTAGATGTTAGTAAACAGAAACAAACATAAAGTAAATAAGAAACACAAGGGTGAAAGAACCAAAAAGTATGATCTTGTTTGTGGAATGATATGCAAATGAAATGTGGGATCTTAGGGGTAAAAATTTGGGTATTACAGCTGCCCCTATTTAAGATTCTTCTATAGGGAGATATGAAGATTGACATCTTTGTCTCGACTAGATAGAAGAGACTTAAATATAACAATAAACCCAATTTTTGGCCCTAAGAGGCCACCAAATGATATGATTATGCTAATGATATGGTATGCAAACACAAAACCACCGTGGGGAGAAAATGCCATAGGAGTAAAACAAACACTTGAGAAAAAGAAGAAAAGAGACTCCACAGGGGAAAACAAAAAAAACAAGACCCTATTTCGATAAAAGACAGGAAACGACTCAACGGGGAAAGAGATACCAACTGCCAGTTACTGGGCGAAGATATTCGAACCGAAGAGAATAGGTAAAATACTTTCTACTGGTTACTGAGTAGAAAATAAGTGCAAAAAACACAAGAGAATTGTTATCTACCAGTTACTGGGTAGAAAACAAAGAAATGTATTACTTATTACCAGTTACTGGGTAAAAAGTAATCCACTCGTTGAAATATAATCAACAACCTGTTACTGGGTAGAAAACAGAGATATATTACTTATTACCAGTTACTGGGTAAAAAGTAATCCACTCATTGAGATATAATCAACTACCTGTTACTGGGTAGGAAAAGAAGCAACGCCAACTACTGGTTACTGAGTAGTTTAGCAAGAATAATAAACTTGAATGAAAGGGGTTACCAACTATCGGTTACTGGATAGGGTAAACAACATGTCAACTACCTGTTATTGGGTAGGATGGACTCGACTACCTGTCACTGGGTAGGAGAAAAAGATAAAGGTCAACTACCTGACACTGGGTAGGACAAACATACTCGACTACCTGTCACTGGGTAGGAGAAAGAGATATATCATCAGCTGCTTGTTACTAAGCAGCTCCAAACATAACAAACTTCTCAAATAAAGAGACAACCATTTGTTGGAAAAAGATATTAACAACTCTGTCGGGGATCTTTAAAAGAGATACGAGAAGGTTGAACCATGCAATAGAATTCTCATCGGGAGTTATTCCACAGAAATTCCAATTGACATAAAAGCTGGTCAGATAAGGATCTATCATTTCACAATAAATTTCTCTGTTGAGGATGAGCCAGAGAAATGTTATTTATTGCGAAGGTAAATTTCTGGAGATTACACAAGTTGCTCAAATAAAGAGGCTTCCACATGAAGTTGCATAAGTAATTACCAAGAGAGTGTTATCAAAACACTATTGGGGAAATCAAATCTTCATCTTCTGATAGGGATCAATAACAGATTCTGTCGAGGAAAATAAATCCTCAAAACTACCTTTTCGTCATCCCGGTTTCACAGCCCAGGGAAAACCAAAGTAACTGCTGCAAGAGATCAAAGTTCAATCCAGGAACAAACTGGAAAGAAACGGTCAAACAAGACTCGACCCAATGAGGAAATAACTCAACTGGGGAACAATTCCATCCAGATAAAAGCTGGGGAGGAAAGCTAAACAAAACATCTTCCACGAGGCATAAACTCAGTGGGGAATTAAAAATGATAGGTATTTTCTGCTTAGGGGTCGACACTCTAATGAAGAGAGGACACACGCATTTTGCGAGATAACAACATCGGGAAAAGGGAGATACTAACAAAAAATGCAGGATGCACAATGCAACAAAGACATGCTATGCTCAACCAAAATGAATGCGCATGCAATGAGTATGAATATGCTGATAAATCAGACAAAAAGGGCAAACAGAGGGTGAACAAAACACCACAACACCACTGAAATACTCGGCTAATCTCTGCAAGTTAGAGATATCAATGGAGATCGTGCTGGGGATCAGCAACAGAAAATCTTCAACCATCAATAATTCAACAAAAGGGAACAACAATATGAACTCCGCTTTGAGAAAAAAAAACTATTGGAGAAGACATAGCAACACAAATCTTCCAACCCTGCCAGGGGAATAAGAAGTTAACATCATAGCAAAAAGTCAAACTATGGGGGATTTTAAATCAACACCTAATCACAAGGTGAGAGAAAACCCGATAGGTGACTGCTATGTCAACACTTCTCAACATGGTTCTCTACTTAGGGAATAATCCAAAGCAAATGTGCATAAGCTCTGCTAGGAATCATCAAAGAAAAATCTCCGCCTGGGCAAAACATCAAGGAGAAGTGGTCTTCCAATTTCTCAACTGTCCGATCATTTGAATCAAGACTTTGCTATGGAAAACCGTTCAACACTCGTCTGGTTTATCCAAAGAAACAAAACTCTGCTAAGGGAATATCAACAAACTCTACTGAAGAGACCTCAATATAGCTCAAATGGGGAAACATCAACACAACTCTACTGGGGAGCTGCCAATAAATTCTACCAGAGAGGCAAGAAAGAACCCTGCTGAAGAGAACACTTACGCTTTTCACTTCAAGATTCTACCATTCTTGGGATTACTGTTGACATCCTTTCTTTTATTTTCACAAATCAAAGAAAAATGTTTTTATAATTTTCAAAATTTAAATCAATTATTCACATTTGTTTCAAAAATCATCATCAAAAATAAAATGAAATTCTATAAACAGAAACAAAATAAGAATTGCAAACAAAGGGACAAAGGCCCAAATTCTATTGATAGAATGGCAGTCCGCAAATGGCGTAACTCCATGGATCATTACAAAGTTTGAAAAATGGTAAGTACAATGGAAAGTTCTACATTGAAATACAATGACCATTATTCTCCCTAACAACTTTGAATTCCAACTGTGGTTGAGACTTCAACGGAGAATATTTGAAGTAAAACCTTTGATAGGAAATGTTGCTTCAAACGATCAAGACTGGCCAGATGCAGTTACTTGCCATGATCCCTAACTTTTTCCTAGATTGCCCTTTCGGATTTTCAATCTACCGGGATGATTATTTCTGTTCTGTCTCTAATTTTTTCCTGGACCGCCCTTTCGGGTTTTCAATCCACCGAGACGCTCATTTTTGCCTAAGCTGCCCTTTCAGGTTTTCAACTTAGCGAGCTGTTCTTTTATTTTTTTAGGCGAAGTATTTCTTGACTGCATCGACATTCACAGGACGAGTGAACTCTTCTCCATCCATAGTTGTAAGAATTAATGCACCGCCATAGAAGGCTCTCTTAACAACATATGGGCCTTCATAATTAGGAGTCCACTTGCCCCTAGAATCAGTAGTAAAAGTCGAGATCTTTTTGAGCACGAGGTCACCTTCTCTGAACACACGGGGTCGAACCTTCTTATCAAATGCTTTCTTCATTCTTTGTTGATATAATTGGCCATGACACAAGGTCGTCATTCTTTTCTCCAATCAGATTCAACTGGTCGTATCTACTTTGACACCATTCAGCCTCAGCCAATTCAGTTTCCATCAAAACTCTCATAGAAGGGATTTCAACCTCTATCGGGAGCACTGCTTCCATGCCATAAACAAGAGAAAAAGGGGTTGCCCCTGTTGAAGTGCGAACGAATGTACGATACCCATGCAGAGCGAAAGGAAGCATATCATGCCAATCCTTGTATGTAACAACCATCTTTTGAATAATATTCTTAATGTTCTTATTAGCAGCTTCAACAGCCCCATTCATCTTGGGTCTATAAGGAGAAGAATTATGATGCTCAATCTTAAACTCATCACATAATTCCTTCATCATCTTGTTATTTAAATTCGACCCATTATCAGTGATGATCTTGCTCGGAACACTATACCGACAGATGATTTGATTCTTGATAAACCGGACCACTACTTGCTTAGTCACATTTGCATATGATGCCGCTTCAACCCATTTGGTAAAATAGTCAATAGCCACCAATATGAAACGGTGTCCGTTCGATGCTTTAGGCTCAATCATTCCAATCATATCAATGCCCCACATTGAAAAAGGCCATGGAGAAGAGATAACATTGAGAGGAGTTGGAGGCACATGAATCTTGTCAGCATAAATCTGGCATTTATGGCACTTTTTCACATATTTACAACAGTCAGATTCCATTGTCAGCCAATAGTAACCTGCCTTTAACATCTTCTTAGCCATCGCGTGTCCATTGGCATGGGTGCCAAAGGATCCTTCATGGATTTCTTTCATCAACATATCTGCTTCGTGTCTATCCACGCATCTGAGCAAGATCATGTCATAAGTTCTCTTATACATCACATCATCATTCAAGAAGAAACTACCAGCCAATCTTCTCAAAGTTTTCTTATCCTTCTTGGATGCCCCAAGTGGGTACTCTTGATTCTGAAGAAAGCATTTAATATCATAATACCAAGGTTTATCATCAACAACCTCTTCAACTACAAACACATGAGTTGGTCTATCAAGACACATCACACTAATCTTTGGCACATCATTCCAATGATTTACCACAATCATGGAGGATAAAGTCGCTAAAGCATCTGCCATTCGATTCTCTGCTCTTGGTATATGGTGAAACTCAACTTTATTGAAGAAAGTTGACAATCTTCTTGCATAATCACGATAAGGAATCAAATCAGGTTGACGTGTCTCCCACTTCCCTTTAATCTGATTAATCACTAAAGCTGAATCTCCATACACATCAAGAATCTTGATTCTTAAATCAATAGCTTCTTCCAAGCCCATAATACACGCTTCATACTCAGCCGCATTATTTGTGCAATTGAAAACCAACCTTGCAGTGAAAGGAATATGAGAACCATGAGGAGTAACAATAATTGCACCAATACCTCCGCCATATTCATTAACCGCCCCATCAAAAATCAAACCCCAACGGGATCCAGGCTCAGGTCCTTCTTCATGTAATGGTTCCTCACAATCTTTAACCTTTAGATACATCACATCCTCATCAGGAAAGTCAAACTGAATAGGTTGATAATCATCAATTGGCTGGTGTGCCAAATGATCAGCCAAAACACTTCCTTTTATCGCCTTTTGAGTTCGGTACTCGATATCATATTCTGATAACAACATTTGCCAACGAGCAATCCTCCCAGTTAAAGCAGGCTTTTCAAAGATATACTTGATTGGATCCATTTTAGATATCAACCAAGTTGTACAATTCAACATATACTGGCGGAGGCGCTTGGCAGCCCAAGCTAGAGCACAACATGTCTTTTCAAGCATCGTGTACCGAGACTCACAATCAGTGAATTTCTTGCTTAAATAATAAATGGCAAATTCTTTTCTCCCGGATTCATCTTGTTGACCCAGAACACAACCCATAGACTCTTCTAGCACGGTCAAATACATGATCAAAGGTCTTCCTTCTATAGGAGGAGACAAAATAGGAGGTTCAAGCAGATACTCTTTAATTCTTTCGAAAGCTTCCTGACAATCTTCTGTCCAGACACAACCCTGATCTTTGCGGAGAAGTTTGAAAATCGGTGCACATGTGGCAGTCATATTGGATATAAATCGGGATATATAGTTCAAACGTCCCAAGAATCCTCTTACTTGTTTTTCTGTTCTGTGTGCAGGCATCTCCTGGATAGCTTTAACTTTACCAGGATCAACTTCAATGCCTTTCTGACTGACAATAAAGCCTAACAATTTTCCAGAACAAACACCAAAAGTGCATTTATTAGGATTTAGACGGAGCTTGAACTTTCTCAAACGTTGAAACAACTTCAATAAATTTTTAATATGATCTTCTTCAGTCTTCGACTTACAAATCATATCATCCACATAGACCTCAATTTCTTTATGCATCATATCATGGAACAGAGTGGTCATAGCTCTCTGGTACGTTGCACCAGCATTTTTTAAACCGAAGGGCATCACTCTGTAATAGAATGTTCCCCAGGGTGTAATGAATGTTGTTTTTTCCATATCCTCAGGTGCCATCTTTATTTGATTATAACCGGAAAATCCATCCATAAATGAAAAGATATTGAACTTAGCAGTATTATCTACCAACAAATCAATGTGTGGTAGTGGAAAATCATCTTTTGGACTTGCTTTATTCAAATCTCTATAATCAACACACATTCGGACTTTTCCGTCTTTCTTTGGAACAGGCACGATATTGGCCACCCATTGAGGATATTCTACGGTCACAAGAAAACCAGCATCAATCTGCTTTTGAACCTCTTCTTTAATCTTCACTGCCATGTCAGGATGAGTTCTTCTCAATTTCTGCTTCACGGGTGAACATTCAGGCTTTAATGGCAAATGGTGCTCCACAATACCAGTATCAAGACCAGGCATGTCTGATAGGACCAAGCAAACACGTCAACATATTCTCTAAGAAGCTCTACCATCCTCTTCTTAACATCTGACTGAAGCAGTGCCCCGATCTTGACTTCTTTCTTATCATTATCGGAACCCAGATTAACCAATTCCACCGGCTCTTCATGAGGCTGAATGGCCTTTTCCTCGTGCTCAAGCAATCGAGAAATCTCATCAGGAATTTCTTCAATATCCTCCTCTTCCGCTTCAAACACAGGGAACTCAAAGTTGGGAGAGGGCATATTATCGCTACTGCGAAAATCGGCGCCGGCTGAACAGAAGAGTCGCCACCGTGCGTTATTTATCCCAAAGGAGGGAAAGGAAACGCTCGAGGTAAACCTACCGCAAAACGGGGAAAGGAATGGTCATCGCAACCAAAACCTGGATTCGGGAGTCGGTTACGCAAGGGGAAGGTATTAGCACCCCTCACGTCCGTCGTACTCGACGGGATCCACGCTTGTTTTCTAGTACGGATTTTTATTCTATCTACTCTACAGGTCTGGGGTTAAAAGAAAGGAAAAGGACTCGGAAAAGTATCACACTTTATGCCTACGTATTCCCATCTGGAACGAGAAATCAGAGTCAACGTAGTTCGCCTACCTACGGGAAAGGAGGGGAAGGTTGCTCGCTAGGATATCGCATCCTATGCCTACGTACTTTCATACAGCATTAAAGATCAGATCAAACATAGTTCGGGCCACGTACAACACAAGTCTGCTTTGATTGTTTTTATTCCTTCTGAAAAAGGGTTTTTCTGATTAACAGTCCCAGCGGACAAAAATGACGTTTTGATGAGTTCACATTCTTTTACGGAAGAAGTGTCTTTTATGGTGTTTGAAATATTTATTGTGTTTTTCTGTTTGTTTTGAGAAAGAAGAGACAGAACTCTAACCTACAGTTGCAAAGGGAATCAAACTAACCTAATGTTATCATGCATGGGTTAAGACCTAATGTCTATCATGTTCCTCTCCTGCACAGAGAGAAACAGAGATCCTAAGGGATAAACGGAAACGGAAACAAAAGCATATATACAATGAAGCAGTAAAATGCATGGATGCAGCAATACAAGCGAGGCAAGGGAGTCCCACTCAACCTCGAACCTAGAAAACAACAGGCAAAAGCGAACAAAATTCGCTTTCAACCTAACAGGTTAATGGCAAACAATACAGTCAGGGAAATTCACACAATACATCAAAAATTATAAACAGCAAAAATAAACAGCAAACAGCAATCTTCATCAACATCTGTCTTCAAGCAAGGTCTCTATCTTCAATCTTTCAGGGCTTTTCTTCAAGTCTCAATCTCCAAGATGAATATCAGTCAACAAGATGAAATGGATGTTAAACAGTCAATTGCCTACCAAGGGTGGCTCACTGACTGTTAACATGATACATACAATCTTCTCTCAAAAGTTCTATCTTTTAAATACATTCCCTAATCCTTCCAAAGGAAGGAGGTGGGTATTTAAAAGAGACTTTGAATCATAGAGAAAGAATGGAGGCAGACAAGACCTTCCATGTTTGTGAATCAAGTTTCCTACTCTAGAGCTCTGCCTAACTCCTAGATCCTATGACCTTCAACAACTGCCAGCAAGAGATACTCTTCATCAACTCTGGAAATTTGGTCTTCATTCTCTTAATCTTCAATGGGATTCATCAGCAAAGTCTTCAGCTCAAACTCAAACCTCAAGCAGGCCCAATACCCCACATATTCAAACAATAACCCTAGAGAGGGCACACCACACAATCAAGCAAATACAGGAAATATACTAATAGTAATAGTAGAATAGGGGAAGTCTAATATTTTCTAAGGGATCTATTATCTACCCATAACCCCTATAGTCCCATACCCCAAAATTCAAACTACAACTCCTAAAAGAAATGATTTATCACACCTATGTTATATCTAAACCCTAGTTTTGATTCTCCTAATCACACCTAAACAAACCATCTAAAATTTAGTTCTAAAATCATGAATTAAATCTCATATGAAATTAAAGTCCTAAGTGAAGTACTCTAAAAAGAATGGGTCCAAAATATAAAAGGATCTAGCTAAACTAAAATTAACAAGATCAAGTATTAAACTAAACATCACTTAAAGCTTATTTAAAAGAAAAATATACTTAAAATGCAAAAATAAAATAAAATGCTAATTTTATTATATGACAATTTTCTTAACAGAAATATGAAAAAGATGCAAAAACAACCACTCAAAAATATGGAATTTTCAATTTGTTAGGAATTTTCAAAGAATTAACAAAAATAAAAGAAATTAAAATGATTTAAAAATGGGTTACGGGTGCAATTAGCAATTATTTGCATTAAAACATGGATAATGGGCCCAGACTGGGGGTGCGCATAGCAAGGCGCGTCTGGGCCCAGCTAAGTCAGAAAAAAACTAAAGAAAAATAAAGCAAAAACGGTGCAAATAGTAAATATATTAGTTCAATTGGTTTGGGCCTTGGTGAATGGTGGTGTGAAAAGCAATTGGTTAGGCCCAGTCTGAAGACATAAGTGAAACGGTGCGTTTCACGTTTCAGTCTTCCCTCTCTTTCTCAACTTCAAATCCTGGCCATTGGATGCGTTTTTTAGTCAACTCAGAAGACTTCATCCAACGCTCATCATGTTTCTTCTCCAATGAGAAGCTAGGGTTTCTGCAAAACTCCATGGACACAACTTCATGCATGCTATCTTCTACCAATTCGTGCGTGCTCAATTCTCAACTAAATGCTCTCATCCAAAAACCAAAACTGTCCTACATCTTCTCCTCTACACAACCATGGTTTCAGTTTTCTCTAAAACTCAATCTAGAGCCAAACCCGATAGGTAGAAGACCTTGGTTCCAACACTTTACACTGAGATCAACCTTGATGATTCTTGCTAACTCTTACACTAATGTGTTCTACATGTTATGCTGATCATTCTAATCTATCTAGCTAAGATTAACATGCCCTAACCTAAGTGTTCTAAGTCAAAATAGTTTTGGTGCTCATGTAAAAACCTCCATGAAATTCAGCCAAACTCTCCAGAATTATTCATCTACCTATTCCTAACAATTCTAACCTAAAGATTCTCTATCATGCTATCTATTTCTAGCCAATTTGATGGAAATACTAACCTGGTTTAAAGTTGAAAACAGATGGAGGAAATCACCACCTCAAGCTCAGCAATGCTCCAATGGCAATCAATAGATCAAGATCTTGATTCTGTATGCACTTGTTCTTGCTTAAACCCCTTGGATTCTTGTAACCACTTCCTTTTGCAATTTGGATGATACACTTGGTAGCACACGAATTCTGCTTCAATTCAACCAGATCTTGATGGAAACTTGCTCTATGATGAATGTAGATGATGATTGAATCAAGAATTTTGAAGAATGATGAAGATTTGATAGAGTTTGGAATGAATTTGCAAAATTGAGGAATGAGATGCAACTATGAGTTTTCAACCAAATGAATCACCAACCAATGATTGGATCCACCCTACTCAATATATAGATGCTCATGGAACCCTCTAGAACTTGTTAGAACTTTCTTGCACTCAAATCCCTTGTGTTTTGGCATGTGTAACTTCATACATAAGCAACCAATGATAACTTCCGAACTTTGAACTAAACTCAAAAATCTAATATTTCCAATCATCTCAAAACATTCTTTCCAATCAAAATGACCTATAATTTCATCCCATTTGGACATGGTATGAAAAATCTCATTTTTAGGTCACTTTTATTCATTAAATTCACCTTTTAATTGACCAAATTAGGAACCTTGAGCTATGAGCATTTCCAAACTTTCATGATCACTTTTATAGACTCAAAATGTCATTTGGAGCAAGTTTGATGTTGTGAAGTTTTTCATTTGAAGCTTCCTTGTATGAGTTTTGGGCATAGGCTTGAAATGACCTGTAATTCTCAAATGACCAAAATACCTTTTGCTTGCCAAGGTCATAAGTAGAGTTCCACAAATCAGATGAAGGCATACCATACCTTTCTAGAAATCTAAGACAATTAGGAAAAAATCTCATGTTGGCCATAAATCCATTTGAAATCTCCTTGAGGGGTAAAGGTTGCTTGGAAGACAAGTAACTTTCACAGACAAAATTTCAGATACCTCAGATGACCTGTAACTTGCAAGGACCATAACTTGAGTTCTATAAATCTCCTTGATGTCTTCCACCACTCAAATTAAAGGTCTTGAGATCCTCTACAAGTTTCATGTTGGCCAAGGATCTATTTGAAGCTTGCATTTTGAATTATCTTGCTTGGAAGTTTGACCTAAATCAGGGGATTTTACACAGAAACCCTAATTTAGAAACTCCTCTTCTTCTGGATTTCTCTTGATTTCTCCTTGGCACAACACCACATCCATATCTACATGTCAAATGATGAACCCCATATCTTTTCAATAGGCCTTGATGCCCTTCAATCAATCATTTGACCTAGGGTTGACCCAGA